>JASFYC010000483.1:0-224540 GCA_030412335.1 Botrylloides violaceus | reverse complement strand
TTTTGATCCAACGATGCTTGTGGTACCCGTTTCAGGTCCAGAAGTATAGGAACTACCAGTGAATTTTGGCACTGAGGCAGTTGAACGGCCAGTCACATATTCGGTGGAACTAGGGACTGATGTCAATTTTGATCCAACGATGCTTGTGGTACCTGTTTCAGGTCCAGCAGTATGGGTACTACCAGTGAATTCCCGTACTGAGGAAGTTGAAGGGCCAGTCACATATTCAGTGGAACTAGGGACTGATGTCAATTTTGATCCAACGATGCTTGTGGTACCCGCTTCGGGTCCAGCAGTATGGGTACTACCAGTGGATTTTGGCACTGAGGCAGTTGAACGGCCAGTCACATATTCGGTGGAACTAGGGACTGATGTCAATTTTGATCCAACGATGCTTGTGGTACCCGCTTCGGATCCAGCAGTATGGGTACTACCAGTTGATTCCAGTACTGAGGAAGTTGAAGGGACAGTCACATATTCGGAGGAACTAGGGACTGATGTCAATTTTGATCCAACGATGCTTGTGGTACCTGTTTCAGGTCCAGAAGTATGGGAACTACCAGTGGATTTTGGCACTGAGGCAGTTGAACGGCCAGTCACATATTCGGTGGAACTAGGGACTGATGTCAATTTTGATCCAACGATGCTTGTGGTACCTGTTTCAGGTCCAGCAGTATGGGTACTACCAGTGAATTCCCGTACTGAGGCAGTTGAAGGGCCAGTCACATATTCAGTGGAACTAGGGACTGATGTCAATTTTGATCCAACGATGCTTGTGGTACCCGCTGGTCCAGCAGTATGGGTACTACCAGTGGATTTTGGCACTGAGGCAGTTGAACGGCCAGTCACATATTCGTGGAACTAGGGACTGATGTCAATTTTGATCCAACGATGCTTGTGGTACCTAGGTCCAGCAGTATGGGTACTACCAGGGATTCCAGTACTGAGGCAGTTGAAGGGCCAGTCACATATCAGTGGAACTAGGGACTGGTGACAATTTTGATCCAACGATGCTTGTGGTACCTGTCCAGAAGTATGGGTACTACCAGTGGATTTCGGCACTGAGGCAGTTGAACGCCAGTCACATATTCGGTGGAACTAGGGACTGATGTCAATTTTGATCCAACGATGCTTGTGGTACCGCCGGGTCCAGCAGTATGGGTACTACCAGTGGATTTTGGCACTGAGGCAGTTGAACGGCCAGTCACATATTCGGTGGAACTAGGGACTGATGTCAATTTTGATCCAACGATGCTTGTGGTACCCGCTTCGGGTCCAGCAGTATGGGTACTACCAGTGGATTTTGGCACTGAGGCAGTTGAACGGCCAGTCACATATTCGGTGGAACTAGGGACTGATGTCAATTTTGATCCAACGATGCTTGTGGTACCCGCTTCGGGTCCAGCAGTATGGGTACTACCAGTGGATTCCAGTACTGAGGAAGTTGAAGGGACAGTCACATATTCGGTGGAACTAGGGACTGATGTCAATTTTGATCCAACGATGCTTGTGGTACCTGTTTCAGGTCCAAAAGTATGGGTACTACCAGTTAATTTCGGCACTGAGGCAGTTGAACGGCCAGTCACATATTCAGTGGAACTAGGGCCTGGTGACAATTTTGATCCAACGATGCTTGTGGTACCTGTTTCAGGTCCAGCAGTATGGGTACTACCAGTGGATTTTGGCACTGAGGCAGTTGAACGGCCAGTCACATATTCGGTGGAACTAGGGACTGATGTCAATTTTGATCCAACGATGCTTGTGGTACCCGCCAGGTCCAGCAGTATAGGAACTACCAGTGGATTTTGGCACTGAGGCAGTTGAACGGCCAGTCACATTTGGTGGAACTAGGACTGATGTCAATTTTGATCCAACGATGCTTGTGGTACCTGTTCAGGTCCAGCAGTATGGGTACTACCAGTGAATCCAGTACTGAGGTTGAAGGGCCAGTCACATATTCAGTGGAACTAGGGCCTGGTGACAATTTTGATCCAACGATGCTTGTGATACCTGTTTCAGGTCCAGCAGTATGGGTACTACCAGTGATTTTGGCACTGAGGCAGTTGAACGGCCAGTCACATATTCGGTGGAACTAGGGACTGATGTCAATTTTGATCCAACGATGCTTGTGGTACCCGCTTCGGGTCCAGCAGTATGGGTACTACCAGTGGATTCCAGTACTGAGGAAGTTGAAGGGACAGTCACATATTCGGTGGAACTAGGGACTGATGTCAATTTTGATCCAACGATGCTTGTGGTACCTGTTTCAGGTCCAGAAGTATGGGTACTACCAGTTAATTTCGGCACTGAGGCAGTTGAACGGCCAGTCACATATTCAGTGGAACTAGGGCCTGGTGACAATTTTGATCCAACGATGCTTGTGACACCTGTTTCAAGTCCAGAAGTATAGGAACTACCAGTGAATTTTGGCACTGAGGCAGATGAACGGCCAGTCACATATTCGGTGGAACTAGAGACTGATGTCAATTTTGATCCAACGATGCTTTTGGTACCCGCTTCGGGTCCAGAAGTATGGGTACTACCAGTGGATTGTGGCACTGAGGCAGTTGAACGGCCAGTCACATATTCGGTGGAACTAGGGACTGATGTCAATTTTGATCCAACGATGCTTGTGGTACCTGTTTCAGGTCCAGCAGTATGGGTACTACCAGTGAATTCCCGTACTGAGGAAGTTGAAGGGCCAGTCACATATTTAGTGGAACTAGGGCCTGATGACAATCTTGATCCAACGATGTTTGTGGTACCTGTTTCAGGTCCCGGAGTATGGGAACTACCAGTGTATTTTGGCACTGAGGCAGATGAACGGCCAGTCACATATTCGGTGGAACTAGGGATTGATGTCAATTTTGATCCAACGATGCTTGTGGTACCCGCTTCGGGTCCAGCAGTATGGGTACTACCAGTGGATTTTGGCACTGAGGCAGTTGAACGGCCAGTCACATATTCGGTGGAACTAGGGACTGATGTCAATTTTGATCCAACGATGCTTGTGGTACCCGCTTCGGGTCCAGCAGTATGGGTACTACCAGTGGATTCCAGTACTGAGGAAGTTGAAGGGACAGTCACATATTCGGAGGAACTAGGGACTGATGTCAATTTTGATCCAACGATGCTTGTGGTACCGTTTCAGGTCCAGGAGTATGGGAACTACCAGTGAATTTTGGCACTGAGGCAGTTGAACGGCCAGTCACATATTCGGTGGAACTAGGGACTGATGTCAATTTTGATCCAACGATGCTTGTGGTACCCGTTTCAGGTCCAGAAGTATAGGAACTACCAGTGAATTTTGGCACTGAGGCAGTTGAACGGCCAGTCACATATTCGGTGGAACTAGGGACTGATGTCAATTTTGATCCAACGATGCTTGTGGTACCCGCTTCGGGTCCAGCAGTATGGGTACTACCAGTGGATTTTGGCACTGAGGCAGTTGAACGGCCAGTCACATATTCGGTGGAACTAGGGACTGATGTCAATTTTGATCCAACGATGCTTGTGGTACCCGCTTCGGGTCCAGCAGTATGGGTACTACCAGTGGATTCCAGTACTGAGGCAGTTGTAGGGCCAGTCACATATTCAGTGGAACTAGGGCCTGGTGACAATTTTGATCCAACGATGCTTGTGATACCTGTTTCAGGTCCAGCAGTATGGGTACTACCAGTGGATTCCAGTACTGAGGCAGTTGAACGGCCAGTCACATATTCGGTGGAACTAGGGACTGATGTCAATTTTGATCCAACGATGCTTGTGGTACCAGCTTCGGGTCCAGCAGTATGGGTACTACCAGTGGATTCCAGTACGGAGGCAGTTGTAGGGCCAGTCACATATTCAGTGGAACTGGGGGCTGGTGACAATTTTGATCCAACGATGCTTGTGATACCTGTTTCAGGTCCAGAAGTATGGGTACTACCAGTTAATTTCGGCACTGAGGCAGTTGAACGGCCAGTCACATATTCAGTGGAACTAGGGCCTGGTGACAATTTTGATCCAACGATGCTTGTGACACCTGTTTCAAGTCCAGAAGTATAGGAACTACCAGTGAATTTTGGCACTGAGGCAGATGAACGGCCAGTCACATATTCGGTGGAACTAGAGACTGATGTCAATTTTGATCCAACGATGCTTGTGGTACCCGCTTCGGGTCCAGCAGTATGGGTACTACCAGTGGATTTTGGCACTGAGGCAGTTGAACGGCCAGTCACATATTCGGTGGAACTAGGGACTGATGTCAATTTTGATCCAACGATGCTTGTGGTACCCGCTTCGGATCCAGCAGTATGGGTACTACCAGTTGATTCCAGTACTGAGGAAGTTGAAGGGACAGTCACATATTCGGAGGAACTAGGGACTGATGTCAATTTTGATCCAACGATGCTTGTGGTACCTGTTTCAGGTCCCGGAGTATGGGAACTACCAGTGTATTTTGGCACTGAGGCAGTTGAACGGCCAGTCACATATTCGGTGGAACTAGGGACTGATGTCAATTTTGATCCAACGATGCTTGTGGTACCCGTTTCAGGTCCAGAAGTATAGGAACTACCAGTGAATTTTGGCACTGAGGCAGTTGAACGGCCAGTCACATATTCGGTGGAACTAGGGACTGATGTCAATTTTGATCCAACGATGCTTGTGGTACCCGCTTCGGGTCCAGCAGTATGGGTACTACCAGTGGATTCCAGTACTGAGGCAGTTGTAGGGCCAGTCACATATTCAGTGGAACTAGGGCCTGGTGACAATTTTGATCCAACGATGCTTGTGATACCTGTTTCAGGTCCAGCAGTATGGGTACTACCAGTGGATTCCAGTACTGAGGCAGTTGAACGGCCAGTCACATATTCGGTGGAACTAGGGACTGATGTCAATTTTGATCCAACGATGCTTGTGGTACCAGCTTCGGGTCCAGCAGTATGGGTACTACCAGTGGATTCCAGTACTGAGGCAGTTGTAGGGCCAGTCACATATTCAGTGGAACTGGGGGCTGGTGACAATTTTGATCCAACGATGCTTGTGATACCTGTTTCAGGTCCAGAAGTATGGGTACTACCAGTTAATTTCGGCACTGAGGCAGTTGAACGGCCAGTCACATATTCAGTGGAACTAGAGACTGATGTCAATTTTGATCCAACGATGCTTGTGATACCTGTTTCAGGTCCAGCAGTATGGGTACTACCAGTGGATTCCGGTACTGAGGCAGTTGAACGGCCAGTCACATATTCGGTGGAACTAGGGACTGATGTCAATTTTGATCCAACGATGCTTGTGGTACTAGCTTCGGGTCCAGCAGTATGGGTACTACCAGTGGATTCCAGTAAGGAGGCAGTTGTAGGGCCAGTCACATATTCAGTGGAACTGGGGGCTGGTGACAATTTTGATCCAACGATGCTTGTGACACCTGTTTCAAGTCCAGAAGTATAGGAACTACCAGTGAATTTTGGCACTGAGGCAGATGAACGGCCAGTCACATATTCGGTGGAACTAGAGACTGATGTCAATTTTGATCCAACGATGCTTGTGGTACCCGCTTCGGGTCCAGCAGTATGGGTACTACCAGTGGATTCCAGTACTGAGGAAGTTGAAGGGACAGTCACATATTCGGTGGAACTAGGGACTGATGTCAATTTTGATCCAACGATGCTTGTGGTACCCGCTTCGGGTCCAGCAGTATGGGTACTACCAGTGGATTCCAGTACTGAGGCAGTTGAAGGGCCAGTCACATATTCAGTGGAACTAGGGCCTGGTGACAATTTTGATCCAACGATGCTTGTGATACCTGTTTCAGGTCCAGCAGTATGGGTACTACCAGTGGATTCCCGTACTGAGGAAGTTGAAGGGCCAGTCACATATTCAGTGGAACTAGGGCCTGGTGACAATTTTGATCCAACGATGCTTGTGGTACCTGTTTCAGGTCCCGGAGTATGGGAACTACCAGTGAATTTTGGCACTGAGGCAGTTGAACGGCCAGTCACATATTCGGTGGAACTAGGGACTGATGTCAATTTTGATCCAACGATGCTTGTGGTACCCGTTTCAGGTCCAGAAGTATGGGAACTACCAGTGAATTTTGGCACTGAGGCAGTTGAACGGCCAGTCACATATTCGGTGGAACTAGGGACTGATGTCAATTTTGATCCAACGATGCTTGTGGTACCCGCTTCGGGTCCAGCAGTATGGGTACTACCAGTGGATTTTGGCACTGAGGCAGTTGAACGGCCAGTCACATATTCGGTGGAACTAGGGACTGATGTCAATTTTGATCCAACGATGCTTGTGGTACCCGCTTCGGGTCCAGCAGTATGGGTACTACCAGTGGATTCCAGTACTGAGGAAGTTGAAGGGACAGTCACATATTCGGTGGAACTAGGGACTGATGTCAATTTTGATCCAACGATGCTTGTGGTACCTGTTTCAGGTCCAAAAGTATGGGTACTACCAGTTAATTTCGGCACTGAGGCAGTTGAACGGCCTGTCACATATTCAGTGGAACTAGGGCCTGGTGACAATTTTGATCCAACGATGCTTGTGGTACCTGTTTCAGGTCCCGGAGTATGGGAACTACCAGTGAATTTTGGCACTGAGGCAGTTGAACGGCCAGTCACATATTCGGTGGAACTAGGGACTGATGTCAATTTTGATCCAACGATGCTTGTGGTACCCGTTTCAGGTCCAGAAGTATAGGAACTACCAGTGAATTTTGGCACTGAGGCAGTTGAACGGCCAGTCACATATTCGGTGGAACTAGGGACTGATGTCAATTTTGATCCAACGATGCTTGTGGTACCTGTTTCAGGTCCAGCAGTATGGGTACTACCAGTGAATTCCCGTACTGAGGAAGTTGAAGGGCCAGTCACATATTTAGTGGAACTAGGGCCTGGTGACAATCTTGATCCAACGATGTTTGTGGTACCTGTTTCAGGTCCCGGAGTATGGGAACTACCAGTGTATTTTGGCACTGAGGCAGATGAACGGCCAGTCACATATTCGGTGGAACTAGGGATTGATGTCAATTTTGATCCAACGATGTTTGTGGTACCCGCTTCGGGTCCAGCAGTATGGGTACTACCAGTGGATTTTGGCACTGAGGCAGTTGAATGGCCAGTCACATATTCGGTGGAACTAGGGACTGATGTCAATTTTGATCCAACGATGCTTGTGGTACCCGTTTCAGGTCCAGAAGTATAGGAACTACCAGTGAATTTTGGCACTGAGGCAGTTGAACGGCCAGTCACATATTCGGTGGAACTAGGGACTGATGTCAATTTTGATCCAACGATGCTTGTGGTACCTGTTTCAGGTCCAGCAGTATGGGTACTACCAGTGAATTCCCGTACTGAGGAAGTTGAAGGGCCAGTCACATATTTAGTGGAACTAGGGCCTGGTGACAATCTTGATCCAACGATGTTTGTGGTACCTGTTTCAGGTCCCGGAGTATGGGAACTACCAGTGTATTTTGGCACTGAGGCAGATGAACGGCCAGTCACATATTCGGTGGAACTAGGGACTGATGTCAATTTTGATCCAACGATGCTTGTGGTACCCGCTTCGGGTCCAGCAGTATGGGTACTACCAGTGGATTTCGGCACTGAGGCAGTTGAACGGCCAGTCACATATTCGGTGGAACTAGGGACTGATGTCAATTTTGATCCAACGATGCTTGTGGTACCTGTTTCAGGTCCAGCAGTATGGGTACTACCAGTGGATTTCGGAACTGAGGCAGTTGAACGGCCAGTCACATATTCGGTGGAACTAGGGACTGATGTCAATTTTGATCCAACGATGCTTGTGGTACCCGCTTCGGGTCCAGCAGTATGGGTACTACCAGTGGATTCCAGTACTGAGGCAGTTGTAGGGCCAGTCACATATTCAGTGGAACTAGGGCCTGGTGACAATTTTGATCCAACGATGCTTGTGGTACCTGTTTCAGGTCCAGAAGTATGGGTACTACCAGTTAATTTCGGCACTGAGGCAGTTGAACGGCCAGTCACATATTCAGTGGAACTAGGGACTGGTGACAATTTTGATCCAATGATGCTTGTGGTACCCGTTTCTAGTCCAGCAGTTGTGGCACTACCAACAGTGAATTCTGATACCGGTGCCTTGAAAGTTCCGGTCGCAGTACTGCCTGTAAATTTAGATTCTTCCTTTGGTATGACTATTGTTGCTTCCCCGTTTTCGCCACCATGAATTTCCTCCTCTTTCTCTATAGTGTGACCTAAAATCGTACTTGTAAGGAAGAGTGACCCTGTATTGGCTTCTTGATGACTTGTACTACCTGCGTATGTTAATGGCGAGGCATTCGACGCACGAGTGGTCGTACCAGCAGTAGTTGAACTGCTCACTTGTCCCAGCAATATTCCAGTACTACCTGTGAGGCCAATCTGTGTAGTAGTGGGATATGGTGTGGTTTTTGTGGTTCGGCTTAACTCATTCTCCAAGGACGTGACTGTAACACTAGTGTGCTGCATTGTGGTAGTACTAGTAGATTGGCTTGTTATTTGTATAGTAGTAGTTTGAGGACATCCACAATCTTCTTCTAAAACACATCGCTGCCATTCAGTTTTGAAACGCTCTCCTGGAAGACACCTGTTAAATGGACTTAATAACAATATATAGCCTATTTTGTTCATATAACTTTCTTATATTAGTTTATAAATAATAAGAAGTATATTTGGGTACATATTTTCACTGATGGATCAATATTGAAAAAGTGAAAAGTATTGGTATGCTATGCAGCACCCTAATGTACACATGGGTTGTACCTATCCAGAGTGTCGGACAATTGAACAAGTGCTGCAACATGTCTCAGACCAGTACGGTACTTACGCCCCCTTATTAGTGTATTGTCTATGCGTGTATTACTTGACACGGACAGGTCCTACATAGAGGTCAACTGATATTTGACTCTGGAAATACAAATTTTTGGCATTATTGATATTGACCGTCAGCCAAGTGAGGACATTCATATTTGATATAAGCAGCAATATTAATCCTACGATAACCGCCCGAAAACTGATAAATCAGCCCCTCATTATCGTGGCCAATAGTTTTGAATTTATTGATATTTATCTTCAGTCTCGCGAGGAGGCTGTTTATTGGTCGTCGGCCGGTGGGTCTTGGGTTTGAATCATGGGATTGCATCATATTAAAAATGTTGGAAAAATGGAATCCATAGCACCTCGTCAAACGGTCAGAACATTGAGGATAATGCGGAGGGGGGGGGCTTCACTTCCAATAGCCATCCGGCTCCTTTGGTGCCACCTCCTTGTCCAGCCTCAAATATGGACAAAAATACACAGTGTCGGTCGAGTCATGGCAGACCAAAATCTATTCTCTTATAACAGAGTCCCTTGACTACGGATAACTTACGATGGGTAGCATCCTTCATAGCATCCACTGCAATTTGTAGCACAGCACAATTTTTCACAGTTGGAACTGCATGGCTCATATGTATAGTAACCAGGCTCCAATACTTCACACATAATAGCTACAAAATAATGGCAAATTGATGAGTAAAATTTGGACGAAAGCTTATTTACAAATATCTAATCCTAAAGTAGATTCACTACTAACGTCCAGCCTTGGTTTATTGAGAATTAAAGCATTCACAAGCTTTCGGGGTCCCGCTTTCAGGGAGAGTTATGTGGCTGGACATTGAATCTGTGGTCAATCTTCTTTACGATATCTATTGAACATATGCCATCAGCTCCACTTTAATCTTTACAAATATATCAGGTAGGTCTGCAATTTTTATGCCAACTCTGTGTAATCAATAATGGCCAAACATTTGCGTCAAGTTGTGTTGCGTTGTGTCGTCTGAGTCAGGTAGAAAGGGCCGAAAATATAATTTTTAATAATAACAAGGAACGCGAGCAAAAACTTAAACCTTCACTTACGGGAAGTCTAATGACAATGGCTAGACTTGAAAAATGCAAAATCCTATTCCAATAAAAATGATATGAGGGGATACTTACGACATAATGAGCTATCACGAAAATGGATGGGCACTCCATTTTCACCACATGCTTGAGCATAATTTGAAACGGCCGTGCAAAAACATTCACAATCTCCCCCACTTTCACAAGAACATGTTTCTCTCTCGCAGATCTCATAATAAGGTTTAGGATCTATCTGCAAGAAACATTCACAAGATTAATTGCACAGATAATGTGATGATGGCTCAATTACTATGTTGTACAGTAGTCGAATTCCCTCCTATATATATTATTGGTTTACGTTTGGCAGCACTTTCGACATTTTGCCAAAGGGCAAACGGGGATTTTACCGTTTTGCTTCATTGGTCACCTCGCTAAGCTCCATTTCCTTATAATTAGGAGGCTCTGCATTTTTATGCAGCTCAGGTGTTGGTTATACTGTATATAAGGCACTTGATGATTTGATGAAGCAGTGCACCGAAAGCTTTGTGAATATTCTAATTCTTAATAAGCCAAGACTGGACGTTAAATCTGTGGTGAATCTTCTTTACGATATCTATTGATCGTCCCCCATCGTCTCTACTATATTCTTTGATATATAACACTGCCACATCGGTGCTTTGCCGTCTCTGTCCTTAACATTTTAATAGCCCACTATATTGGATCATCAGTATACTGTATGCACATGTACATAGGCCTGATCAGTGCAATTCCAACATTTAAGATAGTGTTTTTGCAAACATCTGAATCTTAATTACGAAAGCAGTTGATCATCCGACATCGGCAATCACAGAGACAAATTATTTTGTTAGCATTAGGTGTATATATATATATATATACATACAATGTTGTGGCATGCTGTGAATGGTGTCTTGTTAATAACACTGCAGCTCTTTGCAGCACGAAACTGTCGTTCTTTATATATTTCGCAAGCATTATCGAAACTGGTGGTGTGATTGCCAATGCTACACGATGGACTTAATCTCATAGTTTTCATGTGTAACAGAGGCGTCGAAGCGATATCCCCGACTGCATTCAAATCGTCCCTTGAGTCACCATTAAAATTTCCACATAATCCACAAACATTCCCCTGAAACAAGAATAGCAAACTGTCTGACAAACAACTATTAAGAACAGAGATCAAAAGGTTTGATAATAAAAATTTGTAATAATATATATATCAATACGTTATGGTTTTCGGTGCGCCACTTTCAAATCTCATGCTCTATGATGTCATACAGAAGAATAAGCTGATTTGGGTTTGATTATCATGTGACCATGGTGTGCATATTCTAGATGGACAAGGCACCGAAGGAGCCCGAATTCTATCGAGCACCACCCCTCCGCACATATCCTCAATGCGCTGGCCGTCTAGTGAGGAAGTTACAGATACCATTTTTAACAACTTTATTGGTATGATGCAGTCTCGGGATTTGAGCCCGAGGTATCCGTTTCGTCTCTGCTTGGCAGTCAGCCTCAGGGGAATGCAGAGAGTTGTGGTTTCTGGGTTATAAAACAGAAGTGTTGACACGTATAACGTAAGCATTGACCTGGCGTACATGACCTTAGTAGTTAAAACACAAATAAATTCAAAAAAAAAAAACATTAATTCTCCATGTACCTGATAGTCCTGTGACAACTTAATATGAACTCGAAAACCTTCGGCTATAGCAATAATTATTCCTGCTGAACTTTTAATCAATGTGAAAAGACCAGATTGCTCAACGGTGTGAATGCCGTATCCAGCACGACTATAGTTACTCAACAGCTTTCCGTTCATAAACACGTATTCCACACCCTGAAATGATAAAACACATCATAACATAAACAACCTAACAGGAAGATATTAATAATATAAGACAATCTCTGCACTTGATCCATTTCAAAAAAGTAATTCTACCTCAAGTAAAACCTTCATTTTTAGATCACAGACGCTGAGTGGACTGATATTCCCAGTTGTAGGACAGCCAAAATTTGTCATCGTCACTCGGAATTTTATAGGAGTCGCCGGAAGCGACCCGACGCAGCCGTCTTGCACGACAATCATTTCGCAAAAAGTCACCAATCCATAATAAAGGTATTTATCAAACGTGTAGATTGATGCGCCACCACTCATCACACATGATGTAAAGCAATCCTTGGTCGGGGTACAAGCCCACTCTCCTTTCTCGCACATGCTGCAAACAAAGATTCGTACCTCAGGTAATGAGAGATAGGGAGAGGTTTATTATCATTAAATAAATTCACAGTAAATAACCAGAAAAAACAAACATCGATACGACAATCAGGTCAGGTGTTTGTACGTAATGTAACGAGTAGAGATACGAATGTCAAGGACAAACAGATAAGATTGTTTCGTTAGTCTACCGAAACGGTTTTGTTACATAATGGACGAATGGTACTGGTTCGTTCTTGTAGCGGCCAAACCCCAACCGTGTCAAACCAAAAGGTACCCCAGGTCCAAAGCTTTCCCACAATAGGTAAACAATAAGCATAAGCCCCTGCATGGTTTCATTGCATCATGGTGCATTCTTGCAATGGCCACACCTCAAACACGTCTGAATCCCCATCTTGTCCTACCAGAGACATTGAAAAGGTACCACAGCTTCCACAAAATGGCGGGTAGACGATTTATCAATGAGGTTGCGGGATGCAAAGAAAAAGTAAATTTTTCCATCCACACAAACTCGGTTGCGGAGTTGGTGTGGAAGCAAAATAAAAGCACTTCAGAAAGCAACATACCAATCCCTACAGTCTTTCCTTACAACAGAATGTTGAGGGTAATACAACCCAGCATATTCGCAAGGACATTGACTCTCTTCCACGCAGCTTTGCGCAAATCTGACAAGTCCAGGACGGCAAACGCATCCTACAAAATAATTGGTACGACTGCACAGACAGGTATTTGCAATGTAAATACCATCTCAGTAGAATATATAGAATAGAATAGTTATGATGATATGGTGCTTGGCATGTTGGCCTGCACTAGACACCAAACTACCCATGTTTTTTCCACCTTAATGCAACGTTCATCATTATATCATTAGTCATCACAATGAAGTGAACTTATCAGGCGCGCTGTCGTGTGTATATTAGTACAGATCAACCGATATTAGATTTTTCGAGGCCGATACGTTGATCAGCTTTTTGCATGACTGATGGCCGATATCGACAATTGAAAAAAATCATGCCTTAATAATCGACTTTTTGGCGAGTGGTGATGGTGAAGTGAGCACCGAGTTCGTACCCTCCCTACAGCAAGACTCACCACGTGTGCAAACCGAGTGGTCGCATGTAGACGCTCTACGGATATTTCCGCAATGCGCGGTGCATTCCACCCCAGTGCCGTCACTGCAATTCTTGTAAATCATATCCGAGTTGGGACAGGTTTCATTAAACACTGAAAGAGAGAAAAAATTGCAGCAATCTCATAATAGACAACGATTGTAGTCAAAACGTGTCGAGACTTCCAGAGAATGCCATAGCAGTATATGACCGTTGATTGCCCGAGCAAGTGTAATCTAGTGATAATTCAAGCAGAACGAGGTCACGGCAGGGAGGTATTCACTATTTGTAAGAATACCTATTGCCAAAAAAGTCTACACAATTCCAACTTTGCAATTAGAGAAGAAAACTACATTAAGGAAGCCTGCAGTGAAAATAGCTGGAATGAGCGATTTTCAAGGCAATGGTGGTATTTCACCAAAAGTTTTGGAACCAGATTAGTCAATAGTCTGTTTGAAATAGTCAGCAAGTAGGTAAATGTGTATGACTAGTTCCAGTCAGATTTATCATCAGTCTTAACAGTTACACCGCACTAGCCACTAATGCACTTGTTGGTCAAGTGCTCAAGGAAAGAGAGTAAGTGCAGCTATGTTAACTAGAGCTATAGCGCTAATGAACAACGGTAATACGACTGGGGATAGACTATTTCATTGCAACTAACGTTAGAGATGAGCTTGCTTAGGCTACAGTGCATAATTATGGAGTATGGACACTTGGTGAACATTTGTGCACCGCTAATATAACTATTATAATAGGTTTCGGATCATTGTCAGATTTGCCACGCATAGATACCAGGGGTCGGCAACCTTTTTCGGCCGGCGGACTAGGTTAAGTCTGAGCTTTTCGAGAGCCAGCGTAAAGCAAGGGTTTGCAAACAAAACGATAAATGTCAATTTGAAATGAGCGGACACAAATGAAATGATATTCTGGCTTGGGCCACAGCCGCGAATTTGTTCTGTGCTTACTGTGGTCGCTTCGTTGACTTTGGACAAACATCAGGCCCGAAATGGCCTGCCGTCACAGTACTGCACGTAGTCCGCATTGTCAAGAGCAGCTTGGAATCACAGGAGAGGCTGTTTGGGCACGGTTCACCAAAACTATTGGGTCCAATACCTTAATATCGTGTTTCCATGAATTTAACTTCGAAAAGCATGTGACCTGGTAACAAACTTATCATTGGCCGGCTATGACCTGGAGGTTGCCGACCACTGGTCTTAACAGGGTATTTCAACGGCAGAAGGCAGAGCGTAAAATTTTCTCTACACTAGAGACTACTCCATTCCAAAATCCTTACTCTACTTCTTGCTCGTATAACATTAACCTTACTTGGATCTTCTTCAGGAAAGCATTGTAGACTGCCATCTCGGCAGAGACTGCAATCAAATATTTTATCACTACACTGCATTGTACACTGTCATAAATTTCTGACGCCATCACAGGTCAGTTTCAAATAGGCTATAAACCATTGGTACTTTCAAGTAGTGATTTGGCAACTTGGTGTTAACATATTTTTGATTCCGAGTACCATTCAAAAGCAGTACACCGATATAATTAAAGATGCAGCGGTGCAGCATCATGGCAATAAGGTAGAATCAGTGACGGCATCTCAGGCAAACACTTGAAACGGATGAAAGGAAAAGACGCTGTATATTTTGTCTTTATTCGATTTTTGCAACATTTACACAGACTCACACCCACCCGATGTATACACACACTACTGGTGCATCATGCTCGCATGATATGCATATGCAGCCTGGACAAGGAGGCACTGAAGGAGCCGGTAGGCTATCAATGTCATGCGCCACCCCTATGCACTTATCCTCAATGCGCTGGCCATTTACCGAGGAAGCTACGGTCTTACGGATACAATTGTAAACACCTTTGGTATGATGCAGTCTCGGGATTAGAACCCTGGCCCTACCGATTTCGTGACCGCTGAGATACCATTACACTGTGAAGCTGTGATTTTAAAGCTATCTTGACAATAAGGTAGAATCAGTGATGGTATCTCAGACAACACAACACTTGAAACGGGTGAAAGACATGCCTGGCATACAATCAGATATTTATATAGTTACAACTATGTTCAACATACCAGAATCTATATCGGTTGAAATTTTGACCGGTCCCAGCTTGAATACTTTTATCTTGTTCAAAGTAACACTCGCATTTGTCCTTGGTAACACACTGGTTGTCATCATTCAGATAAGTACCTAAAAGGAGCCCGTAAGTTGATTGAAAGCCTGTCGCTAAATCAGTGAGATTGGTTTTTGTTGTAATGAGTTATCTTAGAACTTACCGTCAGGGCAGTTACAACCTTCCGCATAGCTATGAGGGCCACATTTTTCTGGATAGAAAAGAGATTTGCACGTCCTGTTACACCTTGTACCGTGATGAAAGTATTCCATGGATTCTTCCTCACATTTTATTGGAGCTAAAATAAGTTGAAGGCTACGTCATCACTATACTTTTTTTCGTATGACCGTCAGACAGAAGGAATGTAAGTGCCTTTGTTTACATGTATACCAATGTTTACAGTGTCTGCTATCTACCGTCACAGCATCATGGATGGAGTGTTTAGGCCGACATTAACGAACGTTTATGGTAACTGCACAATGATTACAATCTTGTACATTAATTAGGCCTCTGTTTTGCTAATATGGACATAACTCTAAACATACCAGTTTTCTGTAACTGGCTGAAGCGCTAGTAACTTTTATAAATCAGCACCGAATTCATCATTTTCTGTAGTCGTTGCAGTGATCCCGACCTACCACCGTCACAACTTCTCCCCCAAACACTAAGACCCATGCAGGGAAGGAAGGCTAACAGTTGCTCAGTCCCTGCTTTCAAGCAGCTAGAAATTAAACACAAAACCGATCCTCTAGCCGACTTCGTGGCATAATGGTATATGTCGTCGACCACGAAACTAGTAGATCTCGCGTTCAAATCCCGAGACTTTGTCATACCAAAGATGTTTAAAATGGTATCCATAGCTTCCTTATTACAAGGCCAGCACAATGAGCATACTGCTGAGGGGTGGCACTTGACTTCGATAGCCTATTGTATCTTTTGGTGCCTCCTTGTCCAGACTGCATATGTGCCAGTAGTGCGTTTGTATATTATTATTATTATTATTATATTATGTGAATCGGTGTAAATTCACCAAAATTACACAGTGTCCTATTCCTATTCCTCCCCAGACAGACACCCGAATCGTCCAACAATGCATTCATCGTTACGTATAAAATACTCAAAAGCAACTCACGGCAGCCGATTTTCTCTCTCCAATTTGCTACAGCGAATTTGGCTTTAGCGCAAATGCGTGCATATACAGACAACGAATTGCAAACACAAATCATGTAGTCGTTTTCGCAATTACATCCGTCTTTATAGCAGTGATCTTTAAACTCTTCAGCATAAATGGTAGAGGTGCAGCCTTTAAATGCATCGTACATCTTTTCACAAGTATCCCGGATCTTGCCGCCTAGTAATTTTTGAAATGAAAGCAGTGAACGATCATGATCAGTTATGTTGATTGGTGTAAGCAGAAAGTAAAAGAATGGGTAGCCACTAGCCAGGGCGAGGTGTAATGGTAGGTCACTGGCCACGAAACCAGTAGGTCTCAGGTTCAAATCCCGAGACTGCATCATACAAACGATGTTTAAAATAGTATCCACAGCTTCCTTCTTAGACGGCCAAAGCATTAAGGAGTGTGGAGGAGGATTCTTGACTTCCGGTGCCTCCCTGCGAACCCTGCATATGAACATGCACATCATGCCCATATGATACGGTCATCGGCCTACTTGCATGACTGTGGATTATGTGTCTCAATATATATTGATCGTCCGCCATCGGCTCCACTAACTCTTCAATGTGTCTAAATATGAAATACTAAGCTTGATCGTTACCCTCCGAATTGGAACATTGAAAAGCAAAAGTAGGAACAGCATCCGGACAAGAATCATCTACTTTATAACTGTTGCCGAATCCGGTAGCTGTTGGAGAAAAGACTTTGTTCTGCTGCTTAAAGTCGTCTACAGTTTTACCGCTGAAAAAACCAGCCATTCCATACACGTACTCTAAATAGAAAAAAACATATACTGGTACATCAGTCCTGTATTGATATATGCTGATTATAGTAGCACTGTCTACTTTCACAGCCAAACGCACTTCCTTGGTCTGAAAGATAAATGGATTACCGGTAGTCAAGTGAGAACAGAGAAAGAGATGTACTGCCACACCCAAAAAATAATCTAGTCTTCTTCTTTCGTATGGTTTTTTTTTTCTTTTCTTTTTTCTTCGGTGGTGTCCTTGTCCAGTTTATCCAGACCAGTCCCTCCATTGGGTGATTTATGCATTGCACAAGAATGAATGACATGGTCTGGAGCTAGGCAAGACACAGCTATGCAACCTCATCTAGGTATAGTGATGGGGTCATCCGATATGATGAAGGGTCGTTTTTGCTAGTGATACCCTAGTGTGGAGGGGTGGTGCTGGCTTAGAAGAGCTATACACCACGTATCATACTCTGAAAGACAATATGAAATGGAGTCTCCTCCACCTACCATGGTATAATTTAGGCATCAAAATCTCAAAAATTCCATTCGACCACACCAACACAACTCCGGAATGATGCAACTCGACGATAATGAACAATGACGAGATTTTAGAAACACTGTAGTATTCTGTCAAGATGCCACACAAATATTATCAGGAATTGACGAACGTCACAACAGTGATCATCTGACTCCACTCATAAAATAGTAATTGACAAGGAAGATCTTCCTGCTGGACTACGTAGTATCTAAATCAGACATGGGCAAGTTATGGCCTGTGGCTACATGAGACCCGCCAACGACTTTTTTTAATCCAGCCCACTGGCAAGAAAATGTAGCCTATGACTAAACCTTGTCAATATTTCATTTTCCTTGCAATTTTGACACTCTAGTTTTGGAATTTATGACGTTTTTAACTACTAAGGTCATTTACGCCAGGTCGATGCTCAGTATATATGTCAATACTTCCAGTTTATAGCCCGGATCAATATTACAATCACGTCTCTCCGCAATTCCCCGATACCAACTGCCAAGCAGGGAAGGAACGGATACCAATTTTAAAGCCTTCTATTTGACTCGGTCGGGAATCGAACTCGCAACCTCCCGATCAGAAGGCGGACAATCTATACCACTCGATCAACTGAAAGGTTCTAGTTATCTAGCACCTAGTGAGATCAAATTATCTCCATAGCCGATAACGTGAATGTTTCTTCAATTATGTGTTTCTGTCGTCTGAAGGCCGGGCCCCACGTAGCTCACGGGCCATAGTTTCTCCATGTTTGGGATAGCTAATCCAACGCACAGTATCGATGAAAACATTGACAAACAACAACAACAACTATTATGCTAGTAGTATATTGATCTAAATCTAACTTGTGGTAAATGGTATCGGAAGATCTTGTTGATTGGAAAGTGAGACTCTATTTTTTTCCTTCAAATGTAACTTAGCCTCATAGCTTGTTCCCACCTTGAAGGTAACTTTCACTTCACTGCAAAAATAAAACTATTTGTACCAGTATACGAAAAATAGTTGGGCCGGTGGAAGACGATCGACTTAATAATAGGTAAAATAAGTCACTACAGATCCAGTTCCAGTATAATTGGAATTGGATTCACAAGCTTTCAGAGCTCCCTCCCTTCACCAGGTGAAAATCAACAAGTACATTTATCCAAATCACAAAGCGGACTTTCAATGGGTGCCTTGATTCAGTCTTGGTGGTCTTTTTCGCATGGTCTGGTGTCCAAGCTGTGGAGAAGATGTGACTTGCACATAGCCTTAGAACTGAGGTGGTGGAGGAGCAAATCGCAGACCGTGTCATGTCATCCATTCCTGTACAATGTACAGGCCACCTAATGGAGTGACTGGTCTGAAAACCTGGAGGAGGCCACCAAACAGTGACTGCTGTGTGTCTGCCCCAATGTCTAGTCCAAAAAAAATGTGCCTAACGAAAGAGAACTTTGAAATATTAAGTGGGAAATGCTTGCCTCACACAGGTTCGATAATCTTGACATACGCCGTTGGTCATAACGTTGACACTGACCGAATCATCCAAAGTTATAACAAAATAGTATTCACATTGTTCATCAAAATAGTACCAAACGCCATCAAATGTTTTCCAGTGAAGTGAACCATAGATCATTGCATAATCTGAACGAAAAGATATACATATATATATAAATATTTACGACAAAAAATTATCGTAAGGAAGATTCACCAAAGATTTAACGTCCAGTCTCAGTTTATAGAGAATTATAACATTCACAAGCTTTTGGAGCTCCGTTCCTTCATAGAAGAAGATGGAAAAAAAAACCTGGAAATCTCCTATCCTACAACAGAATTAATCCTACCTGTACAATTCGTAGCAGTACAGTTCCATTGTCCAGCGACACATTGGCTGTTAATACATAAAATAATCCGCAATACATTACGACACCTGCGACTGCAGACTGATAAACCAGTGCGGAATAAGCTGCTAGCTGGCTGGTGCAGGGAATAAGTATTTATTGTACTTCTGATGTTCAAAATTAAACTTTAATATGAGGTTTGAGTAATTGTACTGTGTCAACAACCCAGCAGAGGATGTATCACAGTCTTCCAAAGTTGAAGAATATAGTAGAGCCCCAGATTTAACGTCCAGTCTTGGTTTATTGAGAATTAAAATATTCACGATCTTTTGAAGCTCAGCTCCTTCATCAGGTGAAGATTCACGATATCTAGTCTTCCAAAGGACATGTTGTGCCTGATCGGGTGCCTACTGAGACCGACAAAGAAGGCTTACCGATTTTCAGAGTGGAATATTGCACGTCCTCAATCCCATTGCATAAATGTGCATGCACGCATACTGGCATATTCACATATCAACGAAAATTGTACACATGCACAGAAGCATCCGTGTCATGCCTTAAGCTCCACTTAGGTAACAGCACACGCTTACTAAAGTCAAAATACGTACCAGCTCTCACAGTTTATTTCCAAGATGTCATTCGGTAAGCTGACAAAGCCTCCCATCACACATGGACATTCTTCCTTGGGCATACAACTTGACTCTGCATCTAACCAAACCCCTATTGTAAAAGGAGATATTACGTAATCATAGTTGCCATAAGTGAAGCGGGCGAATGATACAATACCTGAGTTACATACACATCCTTCTGCTGCTGGGATATAACATTCCTCGATCGCTGACGTTTCACAGGTTTCTGGACAACCAGTAGCTGCCTCGGTGTAATATTGATCATTGGCGCATGGACGATTATCTGAAAAAACATCATAAGATATGCCTGGTCTAAGTCTTAAGCCTGGTTCTCATCCGCTTCCAATATAAGGCGACAAAAGACTTCATCGGAGCGTGTTCTCCAATCCAAAACTCGTGCCCACCACCTATTCGCTCTAGTTAAAGCTACCTTGATAGACTGAATAAGTCTGAGGACAAATTCCTTCTCACAAACCGGATTTGCCACCGATCTAACCTGACATAAAATTCATACCAGGTTAAACGAGTTACGCCCCCTTTTTGATCCGCACCCCAAGTTACAACTTCAGATTGAACGTCCAGTCCAATTTATTGGTATATAACTCCCCAGCTTTCAGAGTCATTTCCAGAAAAAATCTACAGTATTTGCGTCAGACATGTTGTAGAATTGCAAGTAAATACATACATCTGATGAAGGAGCGGAACTCCGAAAGCTTCTGAATTATATTCCAATAAACTGCCTGGACGTTAATCTGTGGTGACTTATTCTATCTATAGAAAATTTTGTAATGACTTACGGCACATATTAGGTGTTCGCCACTCTCCCACCGGCCTTCCAACCTCTGCACACTCTCTCGATAGCTCCGTCAGAATAGCGCAGTGACAATCAGAATTCAACGTTGCATTACACCTACAGGCCTCATCAATACATAATGTTTCATACCAATCCATGGAAAGATAATTTGAACAGTCTTGAAAAGCTTTGCCCCATATGATGCCACACACAGTGCTACCAATCTATAAATTCATACAGAAAATCGCTTTACCTTCTATTACCTTATTTAATTTTTGCTGCGTTTACACCGACTCACATGATATCCACAAACAATGATAATGCACATCTACATCATGCAAGCACCGAAAGAGTTCGTACGCTATCAAAGTAAAGCGCCACCCATATTCCGACAGGACTGGGCGTTAACTCTGCAATGACTCATCATCTTTATTGCTCTTTTAACGGGATGAATGGAAATTATATTCCACATTCAATAAACTGGACTAGACGTTAAATCTGTGATGACTTATTATATCTGATATAATTTGGATCGTCCGCTATCAGATCTACCATTTTTGTTCAATTTCGTACAATTCGAGTTGAATTGGTGCACAATTTTCAACTATATACCTCACACTTGAGATAATCATGCTTGCTTGCTGTTGCTAGACCTCCATACGTTGCCAGTTGGTCCACAAACATTTCAATTCTTTCTGCATAATTGAAAGCTGAAAACAAGATGAATACGACATGACCGCTGAATCCGGTGATGATATTTCACATTAATCTCAATGAAACTATCCAGTCACAATCGTCAGTCCAATGATACTTAGTGAATGAAGGAGAGAAATCAAAGAGTTTATGACACTGGGAACCAGGCAGGTAAGCTGCGAATTCACGTTTTTACAGGTTTGATCACGGACGGGTTCCAGGCTCCCAACCATGTGCCTGTGACAAGTCATCTGTGATGAATCAAAACACGCAAGGTAATAAGTTATTATTTAATTTGCTCACACTTTATTGTAAAATCGTCATTTTTATCGCCGTTAGCATTGCCGCATAGTCCCTTTGGTGAATTAAATTGAATTGGCAGTTCAGAAGTAAATGTAAAAGTCAAAGCATGTGTCAATAAGCAACTCTGAAAAGGATGTCAACACATTAATAATAGCGATTGCTCTCAATGCATTACTACTGAAGTCGGTCAAATCATCACCCATCTAGTTGTAGTAGCTAACTGTGGGTTACGGAACCTACCGGTACTTACGTTCATTAGGACCGGTCTAGTAGCTAATGACTTTGACCCAACACCAGTATGACGTACTCGACAAATTGTGCCCGGTCATTTCATGGGCATGAGAGATTTCCAAATTGGATCCGACCAATTTCGAAGATGAAAATTTAGACATCATAGGGTTATTTAGAATGAAGCTTCAAACTTACTTTTATAACATAGTCAGCATGCTCAATCAACAGAAAACTGTAGGTCATTGATATCTTGAGTCCAAGCCAATGGACTGGCTTATCATAGTAATAGATCAATCTTGAAAAAAGAAAATATTTCGATATAACTAAATTTATGAATAAATTTTCAACGGTGAGCCCTACATGATTTGATCCACCTGAGGATTGCTAGATGGTGATTTTCCAGCAAACCTTCACCACCCAGTCCCATTACTCCCAGGTTTGGCATAGACAGTGCCTTGATATTTTATTTTTCCCTGTGATCGTACATCCATAGAGCAGGGGTGCACAACGGGAAACCGGCGTGAGGCCAATCTTAGAGGTGCATATAACGAGTGGACACCCATCATACATCAAATACAACTTGGTATAATATACAGTAAATATCATTTAGCCTTATTAATAAAGAAGACCCACTTGTTATCATTCACAATAATGCGTCCTTGAGCTACTTTAAGTGTATTATGGTCGGCATCTAGCTTTATCTTGAACCATTCAACACAAGATTTTCCATGGATGCAAGTCGAATTCAGCTTCACCGTGACCTGAAACAGCGAGATTCAAAAATCCACTACAAATATGCATTGCGTCTAAGTAGCGGAGGCTTGCCGCCCAGGATTAACGTTGAACAAATGTGTTAATTTTGGTTGGAGTCATTGAATAACGTATATTATATATATATATATATATATTTATATATACATCTTTTGATTTCTTAACATATCTAGTAAGGACAAAACAAAAAGAAAATAATTCATTCTAATTTCTTTTAGTATCAAGTCATTATACTTACTACAAGGTGATCCAACTCTACTAATTTGTATTCAGCCTTGCCATCAAAGCTATATGAAGTCCCGTCAAAGGTCCTAATGTGATTTATGCCGAAAACAGAGCACCTTAACTTCCGTTCCTCATCAGAGGTGTGATGATTGACCAATTTCTCATGTTCTAGTGGAATCACTGAAAACAAATTAAAAAAATTTGAGATGTGACATTCTGTAAATTGTAAAAAGGAGGATGTTGAAGACTATGCACATACTATTTCCATAAATGTATCACATACAGGTAGTTAAAGTAGCATGCAGGATTAACCCATCTTACAGTATATAAAAACTTCACACTCACTGTAACTGCAATAATGTCCTCCAAAGTTGCCGTGACATTGACAAATGTTATCGCTTCCGCATTGTCCGTCATTCAAACACTCTGGATAACAAGTAGCTGAAACAAATTTCATAAAAATTATGAGAGTGTAGTGGAGCCGATGGTGGACGGTCAATACATATATTGTTAAGAAGATCACCACAGATTTAGCGACCAGCTTTAGTTTATTGAGAATTAGAACAATCACAAGGTTTCGAAGCTGTGCTCCTTCATCAGGTGAAGACTGTGGTGATCTTCTTTACCATAAAAGTTATGAACACTTTGTAAGAAAGGCATAAATAAATAACTGTTTAATTTGACTCGCAAGTGCTGTGATCAACTAAACCAACTACTGAGTGGTGTTGCTGGTTTGATCAACTGACTAAAGCAGACCTGACTTCTGCTGGTAATTTAAAAACATCAAGTTTTTAAGGCACCAGCAATGTCATTGTTCATTGGCTAGGCATGGCGGAACAGATACCCCAACATTGAATAATGCATTCGAAAGTGAAACACACACAAACAAAACCATCGGCCTGGGACACATGAAATGTTTCCAATTTTTTACTTTTGCTTTACAGTGTTTTTTCACGCTGTTTCTCGGCAATTTGCATAAGCCTGCTCACGACACAAGTAGGCCTTATAGTTGGTACCGGCTAACGGGCTATCTCATAAGGTCTTTATTCTTATGATGCTAGAACGCGCTATATAGCATTTTAAGTATTGTCCAACTCGAGCTTTTTCGGCATGTGTTGAAATGAAACTCTCTCTCTCTATTAAATTGCACTTACCTTCATGCATGACACTATACTCGATAGGTCTCAGAAGCTGTTTATGCATGTGCATTAAACGAATGCTTATCTCATTACTGAGTCGTAAATATTCCACTTTTGAAGAATGTAGACCATCGTTACAAAAAGGGTGTGTATTGCCATCTCCTTGGTCAATGATGAACATGATGTTCTCACTGAAACAGTAGGTTTGATTGTAGTCAAGACTAATTAATATTGGTATTGTCAATTCAAGAAATTGTTCATCTCTCCAGAGCATCGTCACACATCAACACCATGAATGATTTTGTAATTCTTTTTCGGTGACAGGCACTGATGTGCTGCTGAGCACCCGATATTGAGTACCGGTGCGGCAACGGTGGCTACACCTCACCTTAATTCACTATCTTGAAAGTTCTACTCACCTCCATCTACAAGCCCTACCAATATCAATATACTGATAGTGAGTTTCTGTCTGCCCAGCCTGTAACTGGGTTTTGCCGAAGTAAAAGTTGTCCCATTGCAACATACAGTACATAGTTGTAGTTATTCATAACACATGTAAGACACAAGAAACTTACAAGCAGTTGAAGCTCTTCGACAGCCCAGTAAGTTTCAAATTAATGACGTTGGATTCTCTAGTTTTAAATTTGCAGGTACAATCTTCTTGAGCAGAATTACCTGGCCATATATATCCCTCATTTTCCTCGAGCGGTAGGTTAATAACATTGTCACATTCCATCACAATTTCTCCTGCAAACGAAAGAAAATCTGTCAAATACAGGTACCGTAGTACGCATTCTGCGATATGTATACCTATAGGTCTGAGACTCTCATTATTTACGGTGGCTGCAATATGGCGTTCATCGACAGACATTGACACTGTACTACTTGTAAAAGCACTGTGATACAAGATGTCCATACAAGATGCCCAAACAAAATTGTTTGCCAACATTCAAAACTTAAGAAGGTGAAAACTAAGTAATTAGGCATACGGTATATACTTACCAGTACTTGTCCATCTTTGCATAGAAGTGTCCCATATGAAAATATTAAAAGAAAAACAGCCATATTATAATTAGTGATGACCTGGCTCGTGGCTCCTACAGCACACAAGATGGCATGAGGGCAAACGGCCGCCCGGTTAGCCTACGGTAAGCGATTTACGGTACGGTAATCCGGCCAGCTGACTGCGACGTGTGAGATATTTCAAAAATAATATGGACAAAACCTGCTTATATCCTTATTCTTTTCCTGCAATTCTGGTGTTCTAGTATCTACTACGCAAGAACGTGCGTCTGTTTTCCACTGCCACTACAGGCCTACGATAGGCTAACCAACAACGCATTCCGCTTCGCGCCAACTGTGGCCTGACGTCTGGTAGGTCTACGCACCCTGTCTGTGGTTGCTGGTTCGGCACCTTTGTCAAAAGGTATACCCCAGTGTCCGGGGCCCGCAAACTTGACCTACCCTGTCCTAAGTCATATGAAAAACATGGGGAGCCGTGACGTCATAATGCAATGGGTTTACCACAGAGATTAGTGTTATAGCTCAGTGGTGACTCTGTTTCGCCTGACTTATTTATCGTTTATCGACCAAGAGGCGATCTTTATCGACAGTTCATCTCCGATGATATACTGTAGGTTACCGATTATCGCAAAAATTCGGTCATAGACAAACCGGCCATTGCCGACATCGGTCGTACCGGAAGTCTGCCTCGCCTACCCTTGAATTATTACCCTACACAGAAACAAAATACACACTCACGATTCCACGATTCCAGTCGCTAAAGAGAATTCCAATAATACTCAATTACAAGGTTTGGAAAACGATGGGAGGTCAGGTATTCTTACCAATCGAAAAGATAATGCAAGCTGCGAGGGCACTCCGAGCATTAAACGCCATTCGAATCTTCCCTTCGCAAAATTCCAGCGTTTGATGACTGAAAGCTTCGCATTCTTTTATAAGCATGACAGTAAATCCGTGGAAAACAAGTCAATAAAAATTTTATACCGTCGTCGTGCCTTGGTAAATGGATTGTATCACCCAATTTGTAACAGGATTCATCAAGTTTTTGCGGATATAGCACCCGGACATTGCAACGGCCTACTGGCTTATGACGGAAATTGGGAGGTGACGCAGCTCTCAAATGACCAATTAGGGAGTGGTTGTGTTTGATCATGCGCTCGGGGCGTAACTTAGCTTAAATTCTTTTGGGTCTTGAACCTCCCCTAAAAATCAAATAGCAAAACGGATCTGTGTGAAAGACACATCTTAATTGGCTTGTGCTGTGTGATGAGCAATTGAGCATAGACAGAACAACGACATAATGTCGTTGGACAGACTCAAACTTTTGGACAGATGACCTATGGACCTGGAAGTAAACCTGTTCGTTTTGAAGTCGATCGATCCGTCTAGCAGCATACCTATACAAGTGACACGGCATGCTTCTACGCCTAGGCGTAGGCTATACACTCTTGTCATCGTGTAAAGTGTAGCCTACCGCAAGCTTTGCTTAATATGTTGGAGTGGAAATGTAGCGTCCATACGCGAACGGTATCGGATTTCATTCAATTCAGTACTGAAATAGCAAGCCCAAACAAAGGATCAGGATGTAGGGCCTACGTGTGAACCAAAGCATTTTATTGCCTTTGTGTGGAAATTGAAACGGACTTTAGTGACACCGACCGTAATGCGGATACCTATCGCCAATACCGACCGAAATGCTACTTTCGAGAAATTGGTGACCTAGCAAGGGCCATCACGTAATACAAAATGACCGTCATGCATCCACGCTCTTATTCTGTGTGCATAGACATATGGCATACGCTGTTCACGCATGATGACTCGCGATAGCGAATAATGTGTATAGCATCATGCCTTGAATCCGTCTAAGTTCGGCAAAAAATATCGTGGCCCAACAGATCAGATTTGCATCCACTTCCAGACGATTGTAGAAGGCTGTAATGATAAATGTGGTTCAAGCTTGGTGAGTGGCTCTTATGGCTGCTATCCTGCTATGAGGTTAAGATTGTTGGGGTGATTCATGATTGGAAATCCAGCTTTTCTATATAGGCCTACCTAGTGGAAACATCAATGTACTCCTAATCACAATACACCCCTGAGATCAAGAGAGGCTATTAACAGCACAGTATGCCTATGTCAAAAACTTCTTCAACTACAATTTAATATGATATGGTATACAAATTTAGAAGGGCTCCTTAAAAATAGCATGAGTCTGAAAATTCACCCAAGGACACATGCATCGGTGTATAATAGCTATAATAGTAGGAAAAAAGCAGAAATAGAAAAACAACGGGTATGTCACAATTGTCACACTCACAAAACTCAGCAAGAATAATTGGCTATACTTGGTGTTCCAGGCACGTTCCTGATATTCAAGCAAGCATCATGTACCTTTCTAATGTATTCTGGAATACCTTGTGACAGCACCCAACAGGATAAGGTGGAGGGTAAAACAATTTGAGGATCATCACAGTAGGTCATTAAATAATCAAACCCCAAATCATCATATGATCTATGAGGTTTGATAACCATATGAGAAGTATAGCAAGACACACGGACATATTTTGAATTGGCTGGGCAAGAAGGATGCTCCACAGCTCGGCTAGAAATTACCATTGTGTTATCTTTATCATTTATGACAGCCCTCCTTATAAAAACATATTCTCTATGAGAAAACGGGTATGGAAAACGAGTGACCCATTGCACTACCATTTCATTTTTTGACCGATTTTCGTCGATTATTTCTAATTTCATTACAAGGTCATCCCAGTGTTTTCGATATTCATCATCCAATTGGATGCTGAAAAACATACGGGCAGATATATCGGAAAATGTTCCAAAAATCTTATATTCCATCAAGCCTGGGTGATCATGTTTCGGATATCTCCACATTTTTATGTCATCTTCAAACACCATCTCTTCCCAATGATCTGGTAAGTACCCTTGGGAATTTTTAAGCTGGAGGAAATTTTGAACAGTCAACAGTTCTCTAACTTGAGCATCTATGTCTGCATCGTTGACGCCATTGTCTTGCCATTTAAAAGCACATGCTGCTAGACAGAGTGTGACAGGTTTGCGAACATAACAGGTTTTTCTCATATATGGCCATATCAAGGTTCCTGAATAGGCTTTGTCCTTGAAAAAATGCTCTGCACGGGAACGAAACCAGAGCTGAATTCGGGTATTGGATGCTCGTGCACGCTGTATGCTTTGGGCGACTGTATCCCTTGCATGCGATCTTAAAATAGCGGACAGTCGCTTAACGGCTTCAATACGTTGTGTCCACATCGGTATTCCTATATGTCAACACGAATCATTCACGCCCTTTCCAGAAAAACCATCACACTACATATACATCAATATGCAATCGCCAACCGTGGTTGTGATACGATCATACATCCGAGTCACCACAGCACTTGGATGCCGGCTTTATTTACGCTTCTTCTGCACTTACATTGAAACGGCACGAGGGCTAGAAGTCGAGACTCGAGAACTTCGTTGACCCTGAAGGGTCATCCGTTCTGGCAGAATTGTTCATAACAATACCATTGTAGAGATTAGCTGACTACGAGACTGGAGATAGCTGATGACCAGATATGCATGCGTGCGGAAACAGAACTAACATCATGTATAACTGGATGAATGAACGAGAGGTAATAGAACGACTATGTGAATCATAGAAACTATGAAAACAAGGGAAAAATTCGGAATCAAACATAATGTTTCTTGAACATGGTCACGCACGACGGCACGAACGAATATAGAGTGTAGGTATCTCTGTGGTAGCAATCATAGCACCTATGGTTGTGGATACAGCTAACTGAAGCGTAACGTCGTCGCTTTTCCTCTATCTGTTGTTGTTTTTGGAGTTGGCGTTGTTTATTCGTCTCCTTTATTGACTTGGACAACGCATAAAGAAGTCGCTTTGTGACATACAGGTACCGAGACGTAGGCCTAACGTTGCCTGGTAGGGAACTGTATCTTCTGACCAAAAGTGCAACTTCATTATTTCCGCTGTTGTGCGTACTAATGAGCATGCTGTGCTTCTGCGCATATGCGGCTGGATTTTGAATATTGGAATAACTTCCAGATCTATGCCAGCAGCTTGTGATTTTGCTGGCTATACCCAAAAAAGTTCTATGAGATAGGTATTGTAACGATTCTTGCCTTGTAGACCACTCTATATTTGAATACCGGTCTCATTATTAACTGTGAAGATGGATGACGAAGAGTATCCACCCGAAGACGAGTCATTGTTCCCAATCAAGGAGGATATATCAGAGTGGATGAGTGTCATTCTAGGTCGGTCACAGTAACAACAGTGCTACTCCGAAACACTTTACAAGTTATCTGGTTGATTTGTAGGTTGTCAATTCAGTCCGGAAAACTTGTTCGAAGACATACAAACAGGCTCCATACTCTGCGAAGTTGCACATCAACTCTGTAAACATACACATACGGAAGCCCCAGGTAAAGGGTGAACGTAGTGCTCAATAGCATGCAATCTTATAAAGCAGATTATATAATTTATAGGTGAAAATACCAAACCCCTGCCAGCCCCACCAACATACTCATACAAAGCCATGCCAGGATCATTTCTCGCTCGAGATAATGCTGCCAATTTCATTGAATGGTGTCGTCGACTGGGCGTTAATGAGGCATATATGTTTGAATCCGAAGGTCTTGGTAAGATCATAGCAATGACTTTTATTGAATACATTTTTAGTTACCACTGACTTTTGTATTCCAGTGCTGCAGCGACAAAGAAGAAACGTTCTTCTATGCCTATTGGAAGTGGCTAGAATTTCTTCACGGTCAGTAAAGCATATTTGCATTGCTACACACATAAAGTATATTTGCATTGCTACATACATATTTTAAGCAGTTATAAAAGACATAGGTTAAGGGCTGAAAGTATATAAGTTTAGCTTTCGTCTTAGTGTTTTCTGAATACTCTGTTAAACTTCAAGGTGTAAAGCAATACCAGTTCCCCATCTCATACAACTTGAAAAAGCAATCAATTTGGAGGAAGAAAGACACAGACAAATTTTAGAAGAAATGGATAGCCTTGACAGTGCATTCAGTCGTTTGCCGCCAACTCCAAACAAGCAATTGCGAAAGGAGGTAGGCTTATCTTCTTTAGCCTATATCAAATATTCCAAGGTCAATCAATTTACACTGCTCTATCTAGGCCATTCAACTTGACAATGCAGTTCATAAGGTTATCGACAACCCCAAATTCGAAGGACAAGTACATATCGAACGTATGGGTGAAGGAAGATATAGAATATTCGACAAAGTAGTGTTTATAAGGGTAAGACAAGAGTACTGATAGAGTGCATTATGATGGTGAAAAGTTGTTTAACAGCCTGCTGAGGTCGTAAATTTCTGGTATTACATGCTTTCATGCCCGCAAATTGATCCATACACTTTTATATAGATGCTGCGAGACAAACATGTGATGGTGCGAGTTGGAGGGGGGTGGGATTCTTTGGAACACTATCTTGACACACATGAAGCCACAAGAGCGAAATCAGCATATAAGTTACTGAGTTTTACCCAAGTCATCGAGCAAGGTGGCGTCAAGAACTGCAAGGACAGAAAATTCCATCAGTTCCGCACCCGAATACCACTGAGAACTCAACCGTCATGAGACTGCTAAAATACCAAGGTTTTTGTTTAGATGGTGTATGGTAATTATTTTGTTGTTTTGATTTTCCTTATTTGTTCGTGAACCATTGTGCACTCTGAATAATCAATTTTTGAAATCCTTTTTTAAAAGCTGGTTGTGTAATCAGTACTGTATTGACTAATATTAGGACACTCTAATCATCGGCTGATAGTGCTGAGTGCAGTGTCTGAAGCCTTCCACTTGGTAGGTACACAGGAGGGTAGATCCAGTCTTTAACAAAGTGACAATGTACCATAAACCTTCAAATATAACTGTACTGTCGATCTACATAATTTGAGAGTTTCCAAGATAACGGATTCGATTAACCAACCTCCAATGCCAACATTTCAAATCAATCTTATGCCATATAGCTGTGCAGCAGCTCTGTTTAGAGTTGAAATGGTAGGTAAGGGTAGGCCAATCTCTCACTATTTCCATTTGCTGTGTAAAGGAGCTAGCCACGGCAGATTTAACTTTCTTTGATCTGGCTGTACAAGCCTATATTTCACACTGATGCCCATTCTGTCACATTCCCGTATACCAATGCATGAAGATGCGCACTTGTTATCCCTGGCTCAGTTATCCCTACTCGCATGTTTCTAGCAACACATCAACACTTGTCTGTTGCTCAATTGTGTTCACCACAATCCAACCTCTGCTAGTACTATAAGTACCAATCAGCTGAATCTGCTTGGTAGTTGGTATGGGTCAGGCTTCGGGCTTTGGAAATTTTTCTTCTAAAAATGTAGTGAGCACATAAAAGGTCGCAATTGCATCATACTTGTGCACACAGTCACAATCATATACATAAATTGATGACGGACAACATTTGGTTGACGTGTTGCTCTTAAATTGAGTCTCACCAGGATAAAAGAGACTGACAATGTTCATGGACATCAGGGATATCTAGATCTACAGGATGGACATTTGCAAATTTGCGATGATGATATCAATGTTTGGAAAGGGAAGTATGAATATGACTGGAAAGAGTATCAAGCATAACTATTGTTAGCTTTTAACAGCTCAAGGTAAGACTTTTTGATAGTTTTAATCATTATTTCTGCAGAACATGAAGGTAAACCACCCATCAGGTTATGAACTTGGTCAAACGGATCCTCAATCAAGATAGTACGTTTGACCCAGTGGTTCCATCGAAGCCTTCGCGTTCGGTCTCGGTTGTATTCTTTTGCAATTTTATTCAAGCTATGAATCTTTTTGGTATGATCTAATTTGTTTTGCTGTCTTATAGTGATGACTTGTTTATCAAAACTGTATTCGTTGTAATATTGCAAAAGTTTGAACCATAATTCCCCAACGGAAGCCTTATTAAGTCCATACCCGAGCCAGACTGACTGAATATTGTCTATGTCATCATAAAACCAAGAGTCCCATCCATCAACAATATGGGTTCTATGGTGGCTACAGGTATGAAGTTCTTGCAAAACTGGAAGTACGGGTGGAACGCATTGTTGTAGATAATGTATTACCATGATAATCAGTGCGTACGAGGATACCCGTTCCGTTATTCCGCATGTCTTCACCAAATGCTTGAATGATATTGCTAAAATTCTGCATCTTTCGTCTAGGCTTGCATACGCGTATAACAACTCACTGTTCCGCACAGCTAGTTGATTATAAAGTGAAATGTCGCCACATTGAAATCTCTCATGTAAGACATTGAATGTAACAATAGGCACTTGTGCATTTTTGATGAGTTTTACATCTGCACATTTCTTGAACTTTGCAAGAGCTGATTTGACGCCCATGAGGACAGATGTAGACACATTTTCACTTGTCGTGTGACCTTTGAACGATATGCACAAGTCTATGTCACTGGTAGGACTGCCGAATCCATTCAATGATGAGCCGAATAATTCCAAGTTAATCTTAGGATGGCATTCTTTCCTCAAGTGACTCAGCATACTTTCAAAAAATTCTTTCCTGTTCGCTTCGTCATCATTGGAAAGGCGATTTGTTTCATATGTAATATGGCAAGTACGACTGAGTATTCCTTGTAATGTTGGGTGACATCTAACATCTGGTAATTTGCTAGATGCATCAGTCTCTCGTTCAGTAAAGGAAGGTGTAGTACTTTTTCCATCATCTATTAATGATGCAGCAACACCATTTTGGATGTCGCTAGATCGTGAACCAGCTTTTATCGGCAATATCAGTGTGTGCTCTGCAAAGCCTAATGAAGAAGTTGAAATGCCTCGGTTGCCCTTTGGAAGCACCGATATAGTCTTTTCCCGATGTGACACAAGTATTCTCATAGCACTGTTTGTGCCTAATTTGTAACAGTGGATCATAAATCTATGCCGCATAATTACTAGTGCTGAAATATATTGTAATGATAATTTAGCATAGATTAATTTTCTAAAATAACACATCGTTACTGCGGAGCAAAGTTTAATATTCTGACACACTTTTCTTGACATGCAAGCAATTTCATGCCCTTGTACTTTTGTAAGCATGGATCGCCCGGTGTCTGGTGCGAATCGATGTTCCCTCTGATTTAGATAGTGTTACACCCTTTGCTTGAGAAAAATGACAATTTTTTTGTTATCTACACCGAATTTCGCTTATTGGGATTGTGCTGTGTCCTGTTCTGGTATAGTGACAGTATCTTCCCCAACTTGTGCTGCTGCATCATTCTTTTCCATTGCAGCTTCATACTTTAACTTTGTTTCCTCCTGCCGCCTCTGAACCATTTCTGGACTCATTTTCATGAACTGGTTCATTAACCTCATATTTGTTTTCTGGTAAGTTGTAGCACAGTTATCGACACAGTCTGATTCTTCAGAAGTAAGAAGCCTATAATTGAAGTTTGTCGCACATTTGTTGAAGCAGTGCTCAGACATAGAGTTATACAGACTTAAAAAATCTTTGATATTACGAAGTTGTGAAATCGGATCCATTGGTTTATTTAAACAATAAGAAATTATGTATCTGGCTGGTATACAACGAGTTGTGGCGTGTGTCTTCCCTTGGTCTTGTAAGCGTAAGTATACCGTATTGAAGACGAAATATAATGCGAGTCTCTGCAAATTCCAGATCACGCCTTATTTAGGCTGATAATGGCATATAACCAACGTACAATAGTACGATATTCGGTTAATTAAACAGTCTGAAAATTAAGTACATGGAATTATTTCAGTACGGTATATTGGATTCATCATCTGACTTTCTGCGTTTCTGATCTGCTGCTGCTTGTACCAAACCCAAAATACGGTTTCAAGAACATTACCATTTGAGTCTGACATCTCCACATGGTGGCATATAGATTATCCTGATTTCATTTATAGTCCTGGCTGAATAACCGCATCCTCGTACCAGTATAGTATAGTATATATATATACCTGCTAATTAGGCAGATGACCACAGATGGCACTACATGTGTGCGAAATCAATCAACCGTATAATAAGCTCTGAACTCTGTGGTGCTACAACTTTCATTCTCTCTCTCTGAATATATCCATTATGAATGAGTGGTTGTGACAAACTCTCTCACAAAAACGCAAAACTTCTCCATCGTATATTCGATGGACTCTCACTCTGCACAAAACCACTCACTCTGCAGTGTCTGCACAAAACCTCGATATGAGGCATGTCTGAGGCACGTGCCAAATATGCCTCGATGTGAGGCACGTGCCTCAACTGGGTTGTTGCCCCTGTTGCAAAACCGCTCGCTCTGCACAAAACGAACTTTGTTCCCAAGTCTACTTGTTTGTTGACATCCTGTGAGCGCGTGAAACTATCCGACCGCTTGTGATTTGATCACGAGTTTTACAAAAAAGGCGGGCGAGCGCGAATGCTGATTGTAGCCGAATCATTGCTGTCTGGCTGCTGCTGAACGCGAATCATATCACATTACTGTATCGCAATCGTTGAGAACTTAGGCGGGGAAATCTTAACATGTCGGTACGACTAGCTGTGATCGCTTTTGTTGTCGCGTTGGCTACTGCTGATTGCGACTTTCCCTCGAGGTTTTGGTGCGACTCAAAATCTATTGCAAGAGAATGTGGCGTTGAATTTCAATGTGCAAGGCAATCTTGGGTGGATGAATCAGAGGTAAAGCCTGTACAACTTGACCTTTACATGGAGTTCCTCTGCCCCGACTGCATTGATTTCATCGACAAAATGCTTTACCCCACGTGGAAGAAGTTTTCAGGAACGAACATCATGACTTTGCGTGCTTATCCTTATGGAAATGCTCGCGAAGTCCAGGACGAAACGACTGGTCTATGGAACTTCACCTGCCAGCATGGTCCAAACGAGTGTGTTGGAAATTTGATTGAAAATTGCATCCAGAAATACACAAATTACGACACCATGAAATATTTCCCCATATTTCATTGTATTGAATCTGCAGACGACCCCATTAAGGCAGCTTCTAAATGCGTCACTTCAGCTGGCATGGACTGGGCTACAATAAACAAATGTGCATCCGGCAAAGAAGGGAACGCACTTATGCACAAGACTGCTCTCGCCACAGACAAACTTGACCCACCTCATAAGTATGTTCCATGGATCGTCGTAAACGGAGTCCATACTGAAACAATTCAAAAAGAAGCTCAAGACAATCTCCCAAAACTGATCTGTGATACTTACAAAGGACCTAAGCCGGCTCAATGCAGTAACTACAACATTGATACAAAGCTGCATGTAACATATCGAGATGATTAAAAGAATTTCTTTGGAAAACCAAGCTCCTTAGAAGGAATGTGTGATTCTGATTCAGACTATGATTTACATGTATGTGGCTGTAATTGATTTATTATATAAACGTGCAATTTTTTCATTTGTTCGTGTGAAGTGAACTTGACAGTGTTATTCCAATAAACATTGCAGTTACTCTCTCGTATTGCTGTTCTATGCATCTAAACGATGTGTAACCAGCTTTTAGGCATTTGATGTGAATTTTACGATTGTGTCCAAATAAACATTATTGCAGTAACTCGTTTATCATTGTCCTATGCACCTAACCGGTACATACTTAGCTTTTTGGCGACAACCATGAGTTGAGATTGAAACAGATAGACTATAGCAATTTCTAACCTAAGCACAAAGTGAGGTGTCTGTGAGGATAAATCTCCTACTCCTACCTTCCTGAAGTGGACGTAAGGGATGATTGGCTATATTACACAGGCATACAATAATATAGACCCCCAGTCCGCCACGCATGCAATAAGAGTCGATAGTCGGGTGCAAAAAAACTATGTATTTCAAAAATTCAAACGTCTATGATGCCACATGATCATTTGATCAGCTGAAAATAAGCCGAATGGAGCCCGAGGACATACAAACACATTAAATTCATAATAGAATTCTGATATGCTTGTCTAAGCAGTTCATTTTGTACGGTGGCATAAGTTGGGAGAACGCAGCAAAATAAAATTAACGTTTATTCTTTACCTAGTGTACTTTTGGAACAAATCAATTTCACGATGTTGCGCCGACATTACTGATGCAAATTCTTCTGGTGTGACGTTGGCATGTAATTCGTCTACAATTACCTTCCTTCGATAAGTATAATAAAAACCAAAAACTGACTGAGCCACAAAACTGACAAAAAATATGGTTTTGATCGGCTTCAAGGCTTTGGTCCAAAATTTCACAAATTCCGATCTGTTTCTCCAAGTGAACGACGGAACATCAACAGATCCATACCTATGGCAGAATGACAAACTAACATAATGCTATGCAATATCGTGTCATACCAATTGTGGTACAGAAACATAATAAAAGCTCATCAAATATCGCCACACAGCTGGCTCCTGGCTAGCTAACTGTGGTGGCTGCATCCGAAGAACTTGACATAGTGTCAGGCAAGCGTTACATAAATGGTGTGCCTCACCAGCATAAAGTACCGGTACTGTTTCCCTTGGCACAGTACGAGAAATAGTTTATCGTTTGACCAGGCGTGGTCTAGTACATATAAGACATGCACTCGGTAGTCGGTACAAGCCAGAAGACCTGGGATTTCCAACCCGCCTATACGTATGTTGCATATGATGGAATATATATATCACATTTTACAGGAATAATATTTGCGAGATTACTATTGATCCACCCAACACAATAACTGAATATCTGATTGTTACGCAAACTCCATGGTATGAAGCTATGCGTCAAGTCAATAAATAGCACACAACAAGAAAAGGTGGGAACCTCTGCACTATATGAAACAACTATACTATCACTATACTACGCACCTTTCACCGACAATGGCCGTTGTAGCTACTGATGCTGCTAGAGGGAGAACGCTTGATGTAACGCCTTGTATGACACTTCCTCTGATAGAAGCACATACGGCGCACAATGAAGGATCTAAATCACAACCATCACTTTACCACCTGCCAAGTAATGGCACGATTTCTGCACTAACCAGTCATTAGTCTATACTTGTTGAAGAAATGAAATCCATAGTTGCTCAGTGCCGATACTATTCCAGTGAGAACTCCTGTCGTTATAGCTCCTTCATATAAGAATAATGATCTCTTGAGTGAAACATTTAGAGCAACAGCAGATACAACAGCAACAGCTTGGGTAAAACCCATTTCATCAAACTTCATGACAGACCTGTTGAAGGAAAATGTAACTTATAACTTTTGAATGATCTATACTATGGAAGTTAAATATCATGCGAGCATGATGTGCATATGCACGCTGAACAAGGAGTCGGAGAGAGAGAGAAGCAGTCGGAAGTCTATCGAAGTCAAGCGCCACCCCTCTGCACTCTCATCAATGCGCTGGCCATCTTGAGAGGATGCTACCGCCTACGGATACCATTTTTCAACATCTTTGGCGTGATGCAGTCTCCGGATTTGAACCCGAGACCTACCAGTTTCCTGGTCGACAACCTATACATTAAAACACGAAGCTAGCCCAGTCTGTCCCAGGTTCAAATCTCATATCTGCATCAGATGGATACAAATGGTATCTGCCAAACTTTGACAGCCCACCGGCCCCTTCAGGTCCTCCTTGTCCAGTCTGCATATGAACCAGTAGTGTGTGTGGGTGGGTGTGCGTGTGCATATCATGTGAATCTGTATAAATGCAGCAAAAATAACTAAAACCATATCTTTATTGCAGTACAGTAGGTTGTCATATTTCGCAAAATAGACCAGGGGACAGTATTCCAGTTTGCCCTGTTTTGATCTGCGATTATGAATGGATTCATCACTGTATGCAGTTACTGCCCTTGTTGTCTTCAATGTGCGTGTTTCAATTGGAGTTGGTGTGATAAATCTGGCAAAGTAGTGCATTCAGTTTAAATGACACTGTCAATAGTTAGTCACCTTTTGTTCTTGTCCAACTGAGCCACTTTGGCGTTCATTAACCCTTCATATGTGGTTGAAATTTTTCCCTTCTCTGCAACAAAATTGGAGGGACTTGGCATGATTTTGACTTCCTGAATTACGTTACGGTATATAAATGTATATACTCAATTGCTAACAAAATATGAAGCAGAATTATGGGTTTGGTAGATTTGTGTCTATCATGATTCAAAGCACCATTCAAAATTTCTGCCAATAAAGACGGTGGTCAACGGGTCATGCATGTTTAACTCATAAACCTTGAGAATTTTGTCACCTGGGTCTGGGTGTACGACAGACACCTGGACTACTAACTATATATGTAATATCCATGTGTTGAGAGCGAGAGATAGTTATTTGTCACTAATAGGCTAATAATCCTGCAATCCACAGACTTATACATTAGTACATTAATTTGACAATTCAGTGATATAGGTCCGTAGCCAGTAGTACGATGCAGAATCGCAGATATGACGGAATCATAACAGCACAGGCACACAATTGATCAATATTAAACACACGCAAGGACCTATTTATATATTCATCCATTCGTAAATGTATGTATAACGCAACGGTAAGCTAAACGCTCAGCACAGTACTGTCAGTACAGCAGCGCTCACCCAGCATGTCTCTGTGGTCCATCGCGTGTCTCGGTTGAGTAACTCAAGATGAAAGCATTCATTCGTGTAGGGTGCAAGTGATGCGTGATATCATAGAAATGGTGCACTCTGCTGTGCTCTCTGTCCATCGCGATCTAAGAGAAAAATCCTGGGGGGACGGGATAGGAAAATGCATTTGAGATTTGAAATGAGAAAAGTTAATTTAAACCCCAATTTGAATTGACATGTAGGAGACCGTGGTGCTGGCCTCAGTCGAAACATCAATCTCCCTGGTTTTCTCTGCAATTTTTGACACTGCTATCAAGCTATCAAGGCTACTCAGAACACGGCAAGCGGGGCAACATCGTAGGCGTATAGACGAGAAGCCCTCTCACTCGCTATTTGCATCAGACTGTCCGGTCACACGCATTGAATGATATCTGGTACGCCTATAAATAGCCTATTCTTTTCACCAAACAGTATAAATCCAACCTTTTAAGAGGGGATAGCGATAGCGAAGGCACTAATATTTCCGGTTGATTTCGATTATGCGGAAAGACGCATTCAATAGCTACTTTGTAGTTTGCAGTGTAGCATATCGATTAACTGAGGTTAGTGCGTTTAAAAGCCATTGGCCTGCATACTTTACGGTTCCGACTATATCACGGCAGTGTTTTATATTAGCTAGCTACTGCTAGGTAGGCAAGTAGGATATGCCTACTTTAGTAGGCCATGGAGGACCTCAATCTTTCGTAAGATATTGGGCCTAGGCCTAGCAAATCCGTAAAAGATACAGCTTATCCGCCCCGACCGAAGACATATTAACTTTAGTTGACGATTCTTTTAGGGAACAAACTCATCTACCACCCTTCAGCTTAATAATAATTATATCTTCTGAATTTTCAAGTGATAATGGTTGCAATAGTCATATCAACTATTTACGCTTTTTTGCTGTGCGGCGGAGCACACGCGGCACTCGGAAGTAGCGGCGTAGAGTTAGGTAAGTCAACTGAGCCAAATTAATAGGCCTAGCAGCCTACTCAAAGAAGGCGCATTTGGGCCTAGGTCGTCGGTCATAAAACCAGAAAGACGCAAGTTCGCAACCCGCCGGCGGTTGCATTATAAAAAGAAACACAGGATTAAATTGGCAGCTTTCGCGCTACAAGCCCAGCGCGGGAGCGTCGGTGGTCGGGTAACCTTGTGTTCGGTCTTTCTACCGCACGTTGCCTCTGCCTACGCAGAGCCCACATACATAGTCCTAGTCCATTTACTTCAACTTCGATCTCTTTTGCTATAGGCTCATACAAGATCGATGAAGGTGCAATATCAGTCAGTGGTCTTTCCTCTGGAGGATTCATGGCCTCTCAAATTCACGTGATCGAATCCAAAACATTCATGGGTGTTGGAATCATCGCAGGAGGTGGATTGTGATGTAAAGTATCACTTATCGAGTCCCTTTGTCATATTTTGTATACAGGGCCGTACAACTGTGCCGACGGTTCACTATCGACTGCACTGACGGCCTGCATGTCTTCACCGTACTTGATAAACGTAAACAACTTGGTGAACAACGCGAAAACGCAAGCTTCAGTCGGTACGATTGACCCACTTGATAACCTTTTAAACACGAAAGTGTACATGTATTCAGGCACCGATGATACGACTGTGCGCCCAGGTATAGGACTATTAGGCTACATCATCAGATAGGCATTTCCATTTTAATCTCATGTATATGAATTAGGGGTGGTGGACAAGACGGGGGAATTCTACCAATCTCTGGACGTGAAACCAGAAAATATTTTGTACAAAAATGATCTCCTATCGGTGCATGGATTTGTGAGTGTGCTTATAGTTCTAACTGATCGCACTCGCAGTAAAGTGAGCATTGAAATTAATTCCTTCAGCCTACTATGAACTACGGAACAGCATGTAACCAAATCAACAGGAAGGAATACATTAACGACTGTAATTACGACTCGGCTTACGCACTTCTCAACCACATTTATGACAATACCATCACGGTCAGTTCATATTTGATGCAATTTGGGCTAAAAAGCCTATTCCACCGAATCATCAGCATAGACCTGTATCAATCCCGCTCGCGCCTACCATTGTGCGAATTGGCAGGTGGAGTGTAGAGGCCAAAGCTTAACGGAATTTGTGGGACGCGTGGATATAAATTGGTGTCAAAGAATAACGTATAGCCACCATTGCGCGAATGGTGTAGACACGGCCTAAAGTGTAGGCCATCGTACGATAATAAAATGTATAGCCTAGCATTTAATACCTCGCCTCTCATTTATCGTGAAACTTAGTTCAGATCAGCTGATAGTCTGGATCAATTCAAAACACTCGGTTATTGCATGCGTAAACTCTTTCGATGCCTTTCGTTGTAGGAACCCTCCAGCTACATGTCATCGCCAGCGGGAACATTGTTGACATTTGATCAGGGGGAGTACGTAGATTCGCCTGCATCCACATCATCTATCTCAATGGATAGCACAGGATACTTGTTTGTGCCAGATTCTTGCACAGACGGAACCAAAGGTGTTTATTTTGTCATTTTTATTTAGAATCAGGTATTTTCCAAACTATGGATGCTTATATTCTTTTCTTTATATCAGTTTGCAAACTCCATGTGGCTTTTCATGGATGCAAGCAGGGTAAAAGCTACATTGGCGACAGCTATGCCGTTCATACAGGCTACAATAGAGTCGCGGCGCTCAACGACATCATAGTGCTGTATCCTCAAGCTACAGCGACTTCGGTTAGCAATCCAAACGGATGCTGGGACTTGTAAGAAAGTGGTTAAATCATTTTGCAAACAGCGAGTATGCGTAGGCCTGCCCTATACTCATACGTATAATGGCAGATGGTTCACATCCTCTCCAGAGTAGGCTCCACGGCAGCGGAGATTGCAATAATCTTAGATGCATATGTTCCAAGTAAGAGTCCTGGACGCGCCATTCTGTATTGCCGCTAAACCGCCTTCGCTTTAGGGATAATGCGGAGCTGGGATGCTTGACTTAGACAACCTGCGTGAATCATTTAGCAGGATTCTTTTACCCTGCCTGCATATATACGTATCGATGCAAAGAGGCACAAGTACACTCTATATGCATATACTATAGTATATTAGTATATACCGTCCTAATTATGTTTTCATTTCAGTTGGGGCTATACGGACGACCAGTATGGTTAGTACAGGTTGGCGAAATAGGTCTTCATTCGTAAGCGTAATCGAAAACATTGGTTTAGATTTCTATAATGGGAAGCAAATAAAAACCGTAATGAACATGTTGGCTAAACTAACGGGAGGGTCTACTGGAGATACTAACCCACCTACACCGAAAACTACAACTGAGTCAACAACGGATAAAAGTAAGTCACGTAAACCAGGGATTTCAATAGCCCTAATTCGTCCCGTATATATTTCCGGTAAGATTATCAGAATTAATTTGGTAGGTACAACAGTCACGTCAACAATAGTAACAGAAACATCATCATCAACAACAACAACGGCAAGCTCAAGTGGAAATGGCATATTGGGTAATAACTGATGAGTATTTATGGAGTCAGCGACGCATAGCAGTGTTGCGTAATCTTACTATCAAGTCTGCCAATTTAGGGTCATATGGAGCAGACAGCTCCGCCGTCTCAGTAAGCGGTTTGGGATCTGGCGGCTTTATGGCTATCCAAGTACACGTAGCGGAATCAAACCAAATAATCGGCGCAGGAGCTGTAGAAGGAGGTATGGATGCTCGTTAACCTGCTTATTGTTGGTATATTGCTATTTGTCTGCAAGCTCACGCGGGATATCCGATGTTATCGGGTTGATTTATTTGCTATACGCATGACACCTCGTTTTTACAGGTCCTTATTATTGCGCACGAGATAACGTGTTGACTGCGACGTCATCTTGCATGTATGCACCGTACGCTATTAATCTCAATAGCCTCTATTCCGATGCTGCTGGTTATGCCGCCGACGGTGATATTGCAAGTTTGAACAATCTGGAGAATAGTAAAGTCTATTTGTATAGCGGTTCGAAAGACTTGTCTGTCGACTCAGGTAATCGCATCCTATATCCTGCATCCGAGATTTGTTAATTAGTAGGGAATTACGATTATAGTTTACAAGTTTTAGTTCTCTTTTGGAAATCGAAAATGGAGCATGCACAGAATCATTTAGCGAGGAGCGTACGCAACCCTTTAATAGAAATCTACAGTGGGCCTGCCACCCAGACAGACAAATATAGCCTATACCACCTCTGCTAGTACTGTATATACGCTTACTGACAAAATTGGTTCATTTATTGTAGGCTTATATCGTATTATGCCTTACGTCAAAAGGTGTATGAGGGCTGTCTGGGTAGGCCTACTAGAACTAAAGTAGGCCATGGTGTAGTGTTTGGTCGAAATATTTTACGTGCGAACGACCGAGCGTTGGACTGCCTATAATGAAGACCGTCGCGGCAGTTGGTTTTAGCGCCAACTATAATTAGTGATATGTCTAAAAGCTACATTGCCTGAGTAAGGCCTAATCACAATCAACAAGCTGTGACAATTATTATTAATTGTTTTAGGTGTCGTTGAAAAGGCAGTGACATTTTATACTAATTATGGTGCTGATGTTTCTGCTGAGTATAGCATTCCATCGCGAGACGGTTTCGTAAGTATTTAAATCGAGTCACATTAGAAGCATGAATCTGGAACATTTGAATACTTTGATATGCCGCGCCACCGCCCACTGCTATATTGAGACCCTGTTTTGTCATGCATTTTCACCAACGACTGAAAAGGTTACTTTGCGCTTGATTGCGATCGGGCGGTGAATATAACGAATTTATAGAATCGAACTGACCATTGCTATACATTGAAAGTGTGCTAACATATAGCCTACATTCCGGAACAATCATGCTATCCTTCCTTCGGGGCATCACAATTTACAACTTGAAATCGGGGATGTTTGGACACCCTGTCGCAGACTCCTATAAAAGTCCCTGCTCAAAATATTGGTACTGTCAGTAGTTTTTCTCTCTCGTTATTCGAGGAAAATGGGTGTTGTAGCAGTCCTTGTTTCACCGGTTTTATCGCAAGTGCCGAATGCACGCAACGACGTCATAATAAGATAACATACGTTCTTAAGAACTCCATGCTATAGAGCCGCGCCTTTATTCACCCGTGGCTAGAGTCACGCCCCCTCGCGTGACACGATCTCTAGGCCAATGTTTCTGTGTGTGTATGCAGCTACGGGAATTCAGCAATACTTTTTCTCTAGCCTACTGTCAATAAAGGTGGACCATGCGAAACACTGAACGATAACGCTTTGAACAGCTGCGGTTTTCCAGGAGCTTACAATGTTTTGAACCATATATATGGAGGATCATTACAGGTAAACCGATGTAAGGTAAACAAAAAGGGGCGGATATGATAAGACAGCACTAGCCATATCGGAAAATCTTGAATTAGTTCGGAAGCCTCGCATTGCTGCCACATATAACCTGCGTAATAATAATGATCTGCGATGTAGATGCCGGACTACACCAGTACCTCTGCAGTGGATGGCGAACTCTTCGAGTTTAATCAGAACGAGGCCATCGGTGAAACGCAATCGTCTGGCATCAGTCTCAGTGATCACGGAATGGTGTTTGTACCGACAGCTTGCTCGCAGGGACACATTTGTAAGTGGCCTATATACACGTCTTAGGCTATATAAACTATCAAACGCTAACAGCTGTTGGATAAATAAAGTGTGTGTCTGCGTGTATAAGGTGTGTGAACCCTCGATAGCGCAATCCAGGCCATTATGTTTTTACAGCGTGTCGAGTTCATGTTGCCTTCCATGGGTGCAAAAACGGTAACGACGATATTGCGGAGGATTTTGCAAAAGATGCTGGATACAATGAAGTGGCTGCCTTGAATAATATAATTGTTATCTATCCAAGAACAGAGATAAATCTTTTTTATAACCCACAAGATTGCTGGGACTGGTAAGTACAGTAGGCCTACCCGTAATGGGCGCAACAGAACACAAAGATTCTTGGAGATCTATCGCTGCACATTGCCAAGCACTATTGTGATATAGAGGCGTGGTCTGAATAAGAACGTTTAAAAAGTTTATTAGCGTCATATCCTGCTGCGTGGGTCTCATCAGGTCTCATCAGCGTGGTCCTGGGATTAGGAGGGAAATTTTTATCTTGTCTTTAAGGCTATTATCGGCATGCGGCCTATATACCTCACAATTCTCCTGTCCAGACCGCCGTCCAAGTTTCCAGCCCTTCGATATTCTTGTCATGCTCATTTTGCATATGAAATCTTTCAAAAAAGTTTTCGCAGTTTGACATGAATTGCCTATGTACACGTTACAGGTGGGGATATACCGACAAGAACTATGGTGAGTGCTGCAGATTCTATGACATCTGGCTTAGAAGGGCATGTCTTGGTAAATGTGTGAATAATGTGTATACGATGCATGGAGTAGCATATGAAACTGTATCCGGTCCTGCATTACAAAATTTCCGTCTGTTAGGCAGTGGCGGGATAATTATATCACTACTTTTTCAGCGACTTCTCAAGGCGTTCAAATAAAAGCAATCATGGCAATGATTGATCGCGTAACTTCCTAGTGGGATATAGATGCAAGATTCCATATAGGACAACCAATCGGGCTATCATATATACCGTACTTTAGATATATATTCCTGTTGTGTTAACCCTACAATCGAATGGAAATTATATTTAGGTCTGGGGTGAATTATTATTGTAAACTAACATGCATGTTTATGGTGATGTTAGTTCATACGTAATCCAAAGATAGGACCAGTTAATGCATAGGCCTGTATTATTTAAATTCAATTAATATATATTAACGCATATATATGCTTGCAGTATATTAGAAAAAATTTACAATGTCAGCGACCGACATCGGCGAACAGGGTACTGCTGTCACCGTAAACGTTAGTAATGCAGAGAGAAAGACAAACTCGTGTCCTATACAGTTGCTTTCGGAATATCGTTGCTATAGTTGAGCTTCGTGCAGAGTTTAGAATATCTTTCCGGTATGACCCAAGTCTTTACGGCGACTTTGCACTTCTTTCATCATGTCAGTAATCACTGTGTTCTGGTTGGTTTTTGTGCCTTTGAGTTTCGTGATGTATTCGGATGGTAATAGGCGTATTTCAGCTCCTTCAACGATAACCGCTAAATATTGCGGTGAGGGCGAATTCAGGCTGTCTTGTTGTTCAACTTGCTCGTAGATTCGACAGGAAATCTTCTGTCCCGTTGCATTTACCACGTCTACTGTGGATGCTTTGTACATTCCTGTCATAACACCTTCTTGTTCGTCCAGTACCGCCTTTTCCGATTCTTCAATAGACCAAATTGCTCCCCACACCACGGAACCTTCTTTCGCTGCCAATGTTGCAGAACCACCCAGCCAATCAGCGGAGTGACCACGGAATTCGACAGTGAATCCGTTCAACTTCCCATTGCCTTCGTATCTAACTGATCGACATCTCATGCCGACTTTGTAATCAGTTAAATTGCTGGCGTATCCAAAATACGTGAACCTGGCCATAATGATCACCTAGTGTAGAGGCCTATTAATTGGACACGATCTGTGAATAAGATGAGGAATAATCACATCACGATGCTAACAGCACACACCTGTCACAGAATTCGCTGCTGTAACCTTTAAGTGTGCAAGCAATTGAAAAACTATGCCTCTGCTACGAAAACTGTTTCGGAAGTCGTGTAGCATTCTTAACTCAGGCCTATTCGCAGAAAATGATGTTTCTTTTGTTGTAGTAATGGCGAAAATATAGCTTTTCCAGTCCAGCGTGTCAAGCAGCATAGGCCGCGCATGCGTGAATTTCCGATCACTCAATTACTGTATTATCATTATGACCATAGCAACACCAAGCACTGTCACTTTGCGTTTTCGCGGCCTCCAGAAATTGCAGTTACTCTCCTTATTCCAGTCCTGCACTCCTGGGATCACGTTGTCACTTACCAACAAACGTTCCTGCGCCAAAAAGCCTATCGTTCATTTTGCAGTGATAGGGGCGTTTATTTGTAGTCAACAACGCACGACAATCTACATGAAACAAATTAATCCACAAAACAAACAAATCTCAGGAGTGGAAGAAGTGCAAACGCAACAGGCAAATCCGCGCAATCGACTTCAGTATTTTGAATAAGTGCCAGCTACTCGCAGAATATTCACAGCAGTTAAATATATTGACAGTTACGCGTCAGATGAGCTGAAATTCCTTGGCCTATGTACATAAACTAACACCACCAAGGAAAAGATATATTTCTACTTTCGTGTACGGAATCGAGCACGGCAACAAGGAGATACTTGGGAATAGAGGAACGTTATCGTAACACGATACTTGAGGATGCCACTCGTAGCCACAATGATATAGGTAAGAACTCATGAGATAATGAGTAGAAACTAACAGAACTAGCATTTCTAGTTCAGCTGAAACGGCCAATGCAGGCATTTTCGGGCTCCCAGTCACACTCAAGACGGTTTTATACCCGACTGTGATGTAGCCTACAATGTGTGAATGAGTTCAGTGTCTCTGGCGCTCACCCTCATTGCTAAGCGTATGCCTGGTAAATGTACATGGGTGAATAATGGGCATGGCTTTCAGAGTGTGCGGCCTATTAGTGCAGTCGCACACGGGCAGCACGGCATTTGCTTGCAGGAAGAAGGCAGCAGATAAACTGTTTGTAGAAACTTAGAAAGGTAACCTGTTCAATGCGTCAAGCACAGGTGTCCTTTCTTTGGGGAAGAAGTTACATGGCATGCCTACGCAGCCTCACTAGTTCACCACTGCCAATGGCACATGCTCTTATGGGAGACCGATCAAAATGTTTCAAAATAAAATCATACTAATATACTGTATATGGTTGTAAACAGAATTTTGGCATTTCAGTGTGACAATGGCATGAATAATGTGGAGATAACATTCTAACAGAGATCTTTGATTCAATTCAGTTACAATATGCAATATTTATTGATCTCGCCGACTCAACTGCAGCATGCACATCTAGTTCGTCAAAGTCGCGGCGGCTTTTTCCTGCTTGCGTCTCCTTTTTGTCACATACCTGCGCTTTACTGGAATTGTAACAGTCCTGGAATGAATAACAGGAGCTTTTAATAAGGCAATCGCCTTGTAATTACGCAACAAGAAAGATGGTGGATCGCTTGTTTGAGTTGATATCTGACTGCATGACATCACAGCAGGAGAAAGCAGAAGGATGACTGAACAGAAGTGGATGCCATACATCAATGATCTGTATACGGTAATTCTAGCACTGAGTACGTGACTAGTAGTGGAAACCCGTTCGACCTACTTCTCATGTGATAAGTCAAATATGCTGATGAATTTACTATATAAGATGCGAGTGTGCACACTCAAATAATGACTGCCGCTTGCACAAAATTAATTTTGTTTGCAATGTAGAAAAACTACTAGAAACAAACGCAAATTTTACCTTGTCAAAGATTTGATTTCACTCTCGACAAAAATGGGCATTTTTGGCAAAGGCTGACCAATTGCGTGTTTACGATGATATCGGAAGTTAAAAGTGTCTCCCTTTGATCTCCAGGTTTTCGCATGTGATTGAAACTGCATCTTTCGTTTAGTGGGATCAGCAATGTACTTCAAATAACTTAGCAACTCATCGACAGATAAAATGCCTGGTAGATAAATAGAAATGTACTCTGGTTACATTCACAATGAACACACATTAATACAGTAGCCTAATGTAGTACTGTAAGCAGGACTGGTAGTGGTAGAGGCATCTTCTGCGGTAACAAGTTATTGGGGACGGAACAACCAGGAGATCCTTCGGAATTGATGCCTTTCGGCTAGCATAGCCTATGCTTTCCACAGGGGTTATGATACTAATAAAGCTAGCATAGAGGTGTAATTTTTGAGAAATTGATCTTCCACAAGTACTCTACAAATTGAACAGGACTCAGCGCTTGCTGCTATTTCTATTAATCACCACACCTTTTTCAGCTTCATAAGACAACTGTTTAAGGTATTGATCTTGCACAAGACTTTTCATTTGAGTGGTACTGTAGGCAGCACAAATAGTTCCAAGATAATTTTTTTGCCCTTGAGTCAAATCTGGATGCTGAATGAAATGGAAACACAGAATAATAAGACAATGGAAATCTTGATAAATGGAGAAGGACAGCAAGTAGGCTAATCCTAATAGCAAGCCTGCCACAGCTAGTCCCATTTTATCCATTAGTCTTTTGCAAGAGAATGAACTGATATAAAATTTTACTGGAGAATCAAGGATATTAGGTTATGTAGAAGACAAGTAAAGTTTTCTGTTGGTGTGCTATGCATTGCAACATGCTATAGATTCCTATCATGGGTAGTTTCCTCGCTTATTGATTCTGTTCATGCTACTTTTTCGATTTGCAAAAGAGAAATACAATTTGAAATTCGAAACATCTTTTTAGACTACTGATAATACTTGACTCTTGAGAATTTCTAAACAAACAGACATACGTTCAGAAGTGAATTTTTCTTCATTGATGGAGGAGGCCCGGTTCTCACTTTTTTTACTTGAGTGTGGAGCTGAGAAAGAGCATAATTTCTCGGATCAGATGAGACACGGAGACGTTGATCTGAATATACAAAGTAATCATAATTTATTCCGGACATCAGGGATATCTATAGATATCGCTGCCGGACATCAACGTGCAAATATGCAACATACTACTAATAACATGCACATAGAATAGCGCAGACCAAACTTAGCAGCCAAAAGAACAAAAATAGCCCTCACCCATTTCTCTTGTAGAAGGCGTGATACCGCGCGGCAGGCGTCAAGAATCAAGATAAGACGAACAAAATCTATATGCGGTCTAAATATGACACATGTAAGAGTTATGCTGTGTTTGGTACAGAGGTGGTGGTCTGCGTGTTTGCTCTTTTGAAAACGCGCAACATGCTTAAAATTCCTATCGTGCGTCATTTTCTCGAATTATGTGCATGTGCATGCCACAATTTTTTCTATTTTTCGATAAGTACCCAATAAGAATGCGCATATACTGTGCGTAGGACAGCTATTCTAGTCATTCTGATATACTGTAATATACGTTTGAGATCGAGAGCGCAAAGAGCCTCAGGAGACCCCACTTGCGCATATTTTGGCTGGCAGCGTCAGCCTGCTGATGAGGGTTTCCATCGCAACTGATGCTCGATCAGCTGTAACGAAGTAAATCAACCGTGACAATAGCCACAGAGATATAAATCAGAAATGAGCGGGAGCCTCTATCTAGATTTCTATAACATGCAATGCAAGCAATGACTGTGATGTTGCATTTTCCCTCACTATCACAAGTTCTGGCGATATTTGTGGTCAGCGATACTCCGATTACCTATAAAATTCGGAGCTCACACACCCAACGGCCAACACCCACACGCATTACGGAGCTTCATGTTGATAGTTGTGATGTGCATGAATGATGTTGCTTATATGGTTCGCGGAGGTCGAAGCTCAACTTCCTGGGGGGCAAGAGCCCTACAACCCAGGTCCCTGGCTGTTCCGTGCAGCTCTGAGGCTGTCCACGGTCATTTCCGTGAGGCCTGGACCGTACGGACGTGGCTGGATGGTATAGCAGGTACTGATGGAAGAACCAGAATCAAAATCTAAGTAGAGTTCTGATAACCGACGACTCAATTAACCTGATTTGTTTTGTGGACTGTTATTCTAGATTCTAGAGTGATTATACCGTAACCGTAACGGGGAAAAGTTCCCCAAGCCTTCAATGTCAGACGAAGAGAAAGAGAAGCCTGAAGATGTCGATGTTCGATTTGATATCACCAAGGCAGCAGAAGCTGATGCTGAGGTAAGCCATGGCGTACTTTTGGTATGTCATGAGTAAGCTCATCCACATTTCGAACTGTCACCTCCATTCATAGATTCTATAATTCAGTGCGTCTATTTGGAACACTTGAGGATCGGAGAAATCCGAGGTTTCGACCATTTAACATCGGTTACTGAACTTTGCCTTCGGAACAACCTCTTGAAGAGTCTAGATGGATTGCAGTGCCTGGCTGGAACCCTGAAAAGTCTTGACGCATATGACAATAGACTTAAAAAGATTGAACACCTTCAAGACTTCGCCGAGTTGGAGTAATTATAAACATTGTTTATATATATATTATTTCTGATTCTCTTGAACTAAATTTAACGCCTGACAATTTCAGCCGTATGAACTCGCTAAATCTTCATTATTTTGGGTCATACTAAATGGCGGACCATGTAGAATTACTGATTCTGAACGGCGGACTTCTGGACCTCGTAAATATTTGAGAGGAGTTGCTCATAAGGTTATGGCGCGGTTAGGAGTGAGATAACTGTATAATTAACGTGGAGTCCTGGCTAAGTTCAGGCAACTCTCTGACAATTTTAGTAGTACACGTGTCTGCCATTTAGTATCGTAAAGTCCGCTTCTTCCACAATCCATCATTTAGTGGCACCCGTTATTTTATTTTAAGTATTAAAATCATTTTCGTCCCTGTTCTAGGTATCTTGATTTATCTTATAATCTTCTGAAACGGATCGAAGGTTTGGAAAGCATGTCAAAACTTAAGAAGCTCTACTTTGCTTCAAATAAAATATCAAAGATCGAAAACCTACAAAGTCAAACTGAGCTCGTTCTGCTCGAATTCGGGGACAATAGAATCAAGGTAGCATTACACAAGCCAGATTTTTTCACCATTTAAACTGACTTTCAAAGCAGAGAAAGAAGTAGATTGGCGTCGCCCATCTATCGTCTTTTCTCAACTACAAATAAATATGTTATTTGTTGAGGTTGAACTTCATTCATAGCGGTGGTCATTCGCTTTGCATTGTAATATTTCCAGGAAATCGAGAACTTGGACACCTCATCCAAGCTTGAAGAGCTGTACTTGGGCAAGAACAAAGTGTCAAAGATTGCCAATGTGGACATGTTGACACATCTAAAAATATTTGCATTGCAAAGCAACAGAATCACAGTAATTGAAGGGATAAGTACTCTGACAAATTTGGAGCAGCTCTATGTTAGCAATAACGGGATTGAAAAGTTGGAAAATTTGGACGCAAACGTAAATCTTTTGTCGATATTTATCAATACTCCCAACACTTATGCTCCGATTTGTTGGTTCTCAGGTGAAACTGGATACCTTGGATATAGCATGTAACAAGATAAAAAGGATTGAAGGAATATCCCATCTTGCGAATCTTCAAGAATTTTGGGTGTGTAACAAGCTTCTATTGCTTGTAGGGTTCGTCCTAAATGAGCGACAGATGGCTATAGTCATGGATACAGGCCTACTCCAATGTTCAACCTGTAATGTGTTTGTTACTCAGTTTACTCAGTGTTAAAGCATTTGGGAAAATGTATTACTCCCGTAAGTGATGATTTCCATGGGCACTTAATCAATATACAACCTTTATCGTTAAGGCAAATGATAATGATATCGAGGACTGGAAAGACCTAGATGAACTATCCAAATGCGCAAAACTTGAGACGGTGTACCTTGAACAAAATCCTATTCAACGAAAAGATATGAGCAGCTATAGAAGAAAAGTTATTCTGGCATTGCCACAAGTGAAGCAGATTGATGCTACCATGGTCAAATTATAAGGGAAAAGTTACTGTGGTGCGCGACCGCACGTATCTTTTTGGTAGAAAAATTAAACCTATCTGTAGCGTGCTTGAGGTTCACCCTCCTATTGATTATGCAATTTTTTTTTAAATGTGTGGAATATCATAAATCAGGTGATCTGCGAGAGAGACTACACATTCATAATGGAACATCACTGCACCTGCAGTCCTTGATTTTATCAATCACTTGCAAATATAGGATTACTGCTACAGTGTAACATATTGCGGTATAATCGTGAACAAGGAATCAGATAAAAGAGCATTTGTGACAGCTGACATCCTCCATGCCTCCCCTAGCATTTTCTGTTGCGCCGTCCAGAATGCATCTAGCTCTATTGGGAGTGGAACTGAGGTTGGCCGATATTCATTTTTTTAAGGCAATACGATATTGGCCGCCTGCTCTAACTTGTGGCTTTCGGGAATGTGGGGGTGGCTGATATCGAAAATCAATGATAGATAACAGAGTTCCGGAATGATCTAAAAACTTCCCTGTCATATAGCAGTGCAATGGGTTAAAGCAAAGCTCAAGCAAAATTCCCGAGAGTTTGGGGAATCGCCTTACCAATGTCAGTGCCTTGAGTATGAACATTTGGCATTTAAGGCTTTGAGAACCCAAAAGCTTGAGGAATAGGTTGGAAGGGATCGCGACCCGCGGGGAATGAACTGCTGCCGCCCACATATGGGGAGTTAACCGTAAACCATAAAATAGTGATGACGTAATGTATGTGCAGGAAAGTTTGACGCGACTGAAGTTGAGCTAAGTCTCTCCATAGTTCAATCACCTATGGTCTCTGTCGTTGCTCTGTCTATAGATAACTAATTCTTGTTTAGTTTAGTTATCTATACTCTGTCTTGCCTGGCCGTTGCCGCAACGCCAGTAGTATAGTAAAAAAATATAAAAAAAAGCAGTGACTAAAAAACGTGTTTTTGAGTGACTTTGAAAGAAAGTTGTTTTCATCACCAGCACCCAAAAGGGGTCGCTGTAGTTTTCATTTATCCAATATCCTATTATACCGGTGAGAAGCTGTATTACATAATGCATGTGCACCCACTGTAGTCCCCACTGTTTGCATTCATTTCGACTGACTTGCTGTTGTGAAAAATCACAGAAAATTATTGCCGCCACGAGGTGACGCAACGACAACCTCTGACTGACCATAACCAGTAGGTAGCGCTAATGAGTTAACAGGATAATTACTGTTGTTGCGCCAAAAGTGTCTCAAAATCGTTTTTTAGTAACTCTGGTTGCGCCCTATTCGCTCTTTCTTGCTCGTAGGGTGCACAGGCAGTGGACTGTGAAGAGGTCTTACACACTCGTCGGTATTATCGAAAACCTAACCGGTCTATCTACCGCTCTATTTGAGAATTTTTTGGAAAGCGTGTAGGTTGAGCAGCCGAGAAGTAAAACGGTAGCGTCATCGCTCTATCATGGTAAAACAAGAACTTATTCGCAGCGAATTTATTCCATCCATCAACTTTCAAATTGTCAGAATTATATGTAATGTAGTGTCTTGGCCTGTTAACAACAACCTAGTTCTCCGACTTTGGTCTTTTCTCAATCCAGCTGCGCTTTGAGGCGTGTGTGCTGAGCTGATGCAGTTTGATTTTTCGCTTCGGGTAAGATACACTTTGGTTCCCGTAACTAGTAAATGGCCGATTCCCGACGGCCGGGATTATGATTCATAAATTCATCATGCCTGAAGTATCAGCGAGTGTACAGTTTTTGTTGGTTCCGTTGTTAGTAGGGGCCTAGGCAGGCCTGGCCAACCCTACCGGGGGTACGGTACTGGTACGCCTTTGAGGCCTGACGATTGTAACGCTGTGTCTCCGTATGGATGAGAGACGGCAGGGTTCTTGTTTGCTCATGACTAAACACTACCGTACTCAATACTCTTGAATTACCATAAGGTTATCGGTTATTAGTAGCTCTTTCGAAACATTTACGAGGTCCGATGTCCCCTGTTTAGTATCGGTAATTCTGCGTAGTCCATTTGGTCTGCCGTTGCGTTTAGTATATAATCGTAACCCTTATTAATCAAAGCCAACCAATATAATATTACAGCTTTTGTTCATTAGTAATGGATTTATTTGGCAAGGATGAGTTGTTTGAACAATTTGAAGGAACTAATGAAACAGCGTTGGGTAATGCTTCAGACCAAAGTGATACTGATGGGTCTGTTTCTAATGAAGAATACCAGGAGTTGTTGACAAAATACACGAAGTTGAAAGAGTCTTTGAGACATTTTTTTAGTCCGGCTAATATTAAAGTAAAAGATCCGAGTAGAGATGGGCCGATAGCGCATGTTATTCTCTTTAACCATGCCATATCGAGGAATTATCACGGCGAGATCAAAGAATTTTTCGAAAACTTGTGCCTCCGCCAATTAGAACACAACAGTGATGACAATCCATCAGAGATTCAGTCAACCTTCATTCAATATCCACAAACGGAAAAAGAAGGAATAAGCAAAAAGTCATCAAAGCGCACAGAGGCTAAAACAAAAGCATTTCAAGCATTCACTAGTGTTCATTTGTATGACAATTTCTATCTTGATCAAATAGGAGAACCGATTAGTCACAAAGACTTTAAATTATCCTGCTCAAGTCAACCGCAGTATGAGCAATCCCGATTTGATCCTCTAATCGGAGACAACGAGATAGCGGGTCCTGTTAGAAAGAAGATTCAACGAATTTGCTTTAACTGCGGAAAAAGCGATCACCAAATCAAAGACTGCGATAAAAAACGCGATCATAAAGCGATTAACGAACGACGGCAAAAATTTCAGGATGAAGTTGCCAAAATCAGTGGGGGAACACCACAAAATCGCATTGACGGTGGTCGTTATCACAGAGACGATGAGAGCAATAAGCATAAATTTGCAAAATTTCAACCTGGTGTTGTTAGCTCTGCTCTGCAAGAAGCTTTAGGAATAAAGGAAGATGACCTGCCTCCGTATATTTATCGTATGCGTAACATTGGTTATCCTCCTGGGCATTTATTCAATGCTCAAATCGTCGATTCAGGTTTATCATTTTTTGAAGAGGGCGAGTTAGATGGCGGTGGAAGGCAGAAGGGATACATTCCTGTAGATGTTAGTAAATTTATCAGTTTTCCCGGCTTTAACACCCCGCCACTACCCGGCCAAGTCGATAAATTTAAAAAATTTGAAGCACCACCAATGAATCAAGAGCAATGCATAGAAAACATGATCGCTTATTACGAGAAATGCAACATGATATACAACAACCAAAAAGCAGTGGAAAATACGAGAGAAAACTTACAAGATAACAGAAACCTTGAAGACGCAGACACAATGGAAGTTGACATGGATACCGAACATCATAGCGTCGACAACACCACAGGAAATTCATCTCAAGTGTCTGCAAATGCGACGGTGAACGCAGAAGATAGCGATGTTGGTATTGAAATGAATATTATCGATGGAGACGTCGGTAGCTTGACTGAAGATGAACTTGAAGTGAAAAGAGAATTGTTATTGAAACAACTCCAACAGCAAGACAGCGAAAACCAAGACTCTGATTACAGAGATATTATCTCAAAAGATCAAGATTACAGAAAACTCGATGAGGTTATCACGATAACAGACTCTGGCGATGATGCCGCATCTGCAAGTTCACGTATAGTTATAGAAGATGACAGTACTGCAGAGATGAGCCCCGTCGTTAAAGACTCTCCTGATAGTCCCACACCAGAATCTCCGGATAGTCCAACACCAGATTCCCCAGATAGTCCAACCCCAGGAGTTGCTGAAGAAATTGGCCAAGCCAATACAAACCTACGTACTGATACTATTGAAAACACTGAAACAGGTGGGTTGATAGTGGAAATAAACAAATCAAGTGACACCGATTATAGGTTACCTCAACCTCAACCAATCGAGTCTAGCCTCACTGTGGAAAATGAACCGATTATCCAAGGTCACAGTATTGCAGAAGATTCACAAAACATGGCTGACGATAAAGGAAAAAAATTACCGGACCGGAAACAATTTGCCAAAGGGATATCACAATTCGATCGGTATTATGAAGAAACAAAGCCGCAAGGAACTTTCCTTAAATTGAAAGAATTACTAAAAGATTCGCCGCGCAGGCAAGAAAAATAATATCATCCAGGCCTTAGCATTTTAATTTTGTAGTTTTAAACATAGCGCGCCTATTTTTCTACTACTACAGCTTTTTCGAAAGGCAATCACAAGTTTTCATTCCAGCTTGCAATGAAAAGGATTTAGGGAAGTAGATTTTCATGTTTTATTTCAAGGCTATGTTAAAATCTCTTGTATATGTCTACTAGTCTGCCTTATACTTCTTAACTTAACCGAGAGATTTTTTTGTAGTAAGTACTATTGTTATCTATTTTGTAGTGTTGCCTTTTTTTCATTGTCGTGTTTCTCTCATTGTCGAAAGAGTTAAATTGGCGAGACATGGTGGAGCTTTTTTTATTGCTAACTGCCATGGCCTGAGAGGCGCTACATAGATGTTCATTGTTTAGGAAAGGAAAGTTTACTTGTGTGACAACTGCATGTTACTTTTTCACAGTTGCATTTACAGTGTTCAAGGCCCATCCTTCTTGCAGATTTTTTTGCCCCGAACTTTGTTAGTTATCTGCTACTGCATATTATTTGACTAGACTCGCTACCACCATCTTTATGAATATAATTGAAAATATGCATGGACAACTAAACATGCTCCATTTTTCTGTGACCTTAAACGTTAGGTTTGGTTCTAGAGTGTAAAACCAGCCTGCGTTACAATAGAAAAGTAACATTTGCTCCGACTATTCTAAACTTTGACAATTCAGGCTAGCGATGTGCCAAAGTATCGGTCACTTTTTTGGGTATCGGTATCGATGGAAAACTGATACTGCACTGATACCCGGATATATATAATTAAAGTGCGGTACTTTTTTTATAGTATCGGTATCGGTCAAAATTTTTGTATCGGCACATCTCTAATATATACATGTAATTACAATGAATGTTGGCTACAAAAGTTAGAACATCACGTAGATTAGACTAACAAGATCTGTATCTACATTATCCCGAATAACCGTTTGAACAGTCACAAAAATACGAACATAGCCTAATTGTAAGGCTAGGGTATTTGTGCATTGAAATACCAGAAGTTATCAGGTGATCCCAGGTATATAATCGATTATTTCCCAAATTCAGGATGCAGAAATTAACAAGTTTCATTCTAAAGTAGTGTAGTGATTTTTCGATTTTGGCTGGTTGCAAGAAAAAAAGCAACTCGGTGGATTCAACTTGCAGCAAAACAATGAAGTCCTGCGAAGATCTTGATATGATCGAATCCGATTATGGATACTTATTCCAAGATGCTTCGTTTGGGAATAGAATTTTGACAGGCTTGAACGAATTGCGATTGGCCAGGAAATTTTTCGATATGACGATTTGTGTTGGGAAGAAAAAATTTTCCTGCCATAGAGCAGTTCTGGCTTCTGCAAGTGATTACTTCAGGTGATTATACTATTTTCTTACACTTGCTGGCATCTGCTATTAATAACTCACTGCAAGTGTCCCCATCTCTTTTGACTGCTTTAGTGATGTTAGAATCGGCCTCCTATCGTTATCCAAGTGTTTTTCACACTTTGACAAATTTTGCCTAAACTGGACTGCCGATCGAGCGATGGTGGACTCGCAGACCACAAAACTTGTCAGAGAGCCGCTCAAACTCATTCAGGGCTCCGTTTACTCACTTCGAGTTAGTTATATATATATAGGCTATAATATACTATTATCTCACTACAAACCATGCCATAGCCATATCAATATTTCGAGGTTTGCAAGTCCACGGTCATGGTTTAGTATATATGACCCCAGCTTCAAACATATAATCTCTTCACATGGGTCCTCCCAACATTTTCATTGTCAAATGTATCAGATTAATTTTGCATAGACACTCGAGCAATACCAGAAAGGATGTTCCCCACGTGTTTGTGTCGTGTTCTTTACAACTACAGGATTTGCGTTAGTGATCCGCTAGAAATTGAGCTTCATGGAATTATTCCTCTTGGGAGCTGTCGGTATTGTATCATATATACTGACATTATTTAACCTTTCCTCCTTCATGTTTAGAGGCATGTTTGGAGGGATGATGAAAGAAAGTTTCACCGATGAGGTCACCATCTTCGACGTAGATCCTAGCACTATGTATCTACTCGTCGAGTTCTGCTACACTGGTCAAATTGGAATAACAATCGATAACGTCGAGAAACTAATGAAGGCTGCTGATCTATTCCAGGTTTGTGTGATTCATAAACAGAATAGGCCTACTGTGAGGACTTGACTAATCACTTGACTTCATGAGTCAGACCTATATATACATCTGTTTCGCTTACCTGTCTGTCTTACCCATCATGTGATTGCAATGCATCAACACTGTGACTGCGCTTCATGATGATATGTGTCATAACTGCTGAGATGGTTAATGATCTCTTGGACCTGACTGATGATCCTAGAATGATGTTATCTCTTAGCGTCTTAGGCTTTCGTGTGTATCGCCAATGACCGACAACAATCATGGCACACTCTGCTCATCAGGACGGTCGCCCTGTCGGGACTCAGTAGTAGCCCAAAGTCGAGTCTCACAAAACGTCCGACACTAATTGGGTCTGAAAATGTTTCAAAGCATTTAACCTGGAAAAATATGTGGCCTGGTAACAAACTCTACACTGACCGACTGTGTCTTGCCCCCCTTAATATTCGTTAGGCCTTTTCGTTATTCGTTGGTGATATGTGTCATGAATGCGGAGATGGAATGATTACTTGAACCTGACTTAATTCAAACCACATTGCAAGGACAGGCTAGTTAGGCAGTTGAATATATCTTTGGAGTCATCAGAAGCAAGCCACCTAGTAACTGATCAATTCCAAGGGGGACAGATATGCCCTCTGAGCAGTGTTTGAAGCTGCCTCTGGATTTCGTTTCCATTTAAGGCAGCCAGTGGTAGCAGACTTCAAGGAAAGGGCATGAATTTGCCTTATTTTAGTTTTCGAACTGTTGTGATGTTGATATGAAATATTTTGCGGTGGAATGATTGAATTAGGGTAGTCTGGTACTTGTCAAAGTCCCCGGCAGGTTTAGCTTTGACTTTACATAGTGACAAATATGGAGTACCATTAGTACCAGTCTGAAAAAAGGAAAATGTGGAATGATCTTGAAAAACCGTTTGAGCTAGGCAGTACTTTTTTAATTGATCCCAGACACTTATTGTTAATTAAGCAATGAAACACTAGCTTACATATTGCATTGGTGTAGGCGGTAGCTGACAAGTGGTTAATAACAGTATCAAGTAGACCTACCTACTGTAATATTCTATTCAATATCGATTCGAATGCCCAGCATTATTTGTAACACTTAGTTACATCTTCTTATTCTTTTATTAAAATATATGTTTTGAATACAGTTTGACTCGCAGATCAGAAATTTAACCAACTTCATCATAAGTATTTGGCCTTATATGGCAACACATTGAGATGAGATCGCAGTTTCGAGATGTTTCAAATTACACTTAACACATCAGCTTTCAAGATACTTGATCTGTCGTGTTGTTATTGTATGTAGCTTAAGATTTTCTTGGCTAATTTTAGTAGGGAAATTACCGTCTTGTGGCTTTCGTGATTACAAGCCTGTAATTTCTACCGATTTTCAAACTAATTCCAATGATCACGTTTCAACGATTTTAATCATTACCGATACTTTAAGTTCCTATCATGACTTGCGCTGAAATTTTAACGTTTTAAACAGATTTGAATGTGGGGAAGGTGGGGGGTGTGACATTATTTCTAAATATGGCATGATAAACATCCTCTTCACTAGAATCTCACAAGGTAATTGGTAATAGATAAGGATTAGTCACAACAGTGTTATCTATTACTATCTGCATTGACCACCATCAGTTTTACTACTTTTCGTAACAAGAAGTTACATATAGACGGTTCTTGTACGATGCAGTTGGCTGAGTAAGTAGAAACTCAGACATGATTCATCAATGTCATGGGTTTTGTAGGCATCAGGATAAGTTTATTTTGAAGTACCATACTTTTTACTCAAGTTTCATCTTAATAATGATGAGTGAATCACAAATGACGATAACTAGAAAATCAGAAAAATATAATTTTATCCCATAGTTTCGGTAGACCTACATTTGATGTTCCCATCCCAACTGTGCAAGAATGATGAGTTAACACAATTGGTAGGGTGGCTGTCACTAGCTGATAGACACAGTTCAGTAAAAACTGCACCAGTTGCCAATGTACGAAATCATAGTCTCCGCGTAGTCTGAAACTTAAGCTCTAATTCAAACCACTGTGACCACACAGTAACGAAAGAAACTAGCCAAACACGCATTGAAATATCAGTACCGTGCCGGTGTCCGTAGCTTACAAGTCTTTCTTGCGCTTCTATTTGTAAGTTCCATTTTTCTCTCAACCAATTTTAATCGATAATTGATTGTACCGACGCAGTATATATGTATATAATTATGACAATATATCTTTCTTCCAGTTCTCGACTATAAAAGATGCTTGCAGCGAATTCTTATGCATGAATCTTCACCCTAGCAACAGCTTAAACATTGAAAGATTCGCAAAAGAACTATCTTGCTACGATCTTGCTGAAGCTTCATTCAGTTACACTCTTCAACACATTTGTGAAGTCACTCTTACCAAGGACTTTGCGAATCTCAGTTTCGATAAATTACTTCAAGTCAGCATCATTTTGTGTTGTAGTGTCAGAAATAGTGCCTTTACGGTTTTTATTCTGTTCTCAGATCATATCTCACAAAAAACTTAATGTCGATAAAGAGGAGCATGCCTATGAAATATGTCTCTTTTGGATTAAAAATGATGCAATAGACCGGATCCAATACTTTGATAGGTGAGTGTTTGCATATTATCTAATAATTTGCATCTAATCTGAATGTGTTACTTCTACTTGTCCTTGGTTGCACCAAGCCTCAGTGGAGCTTACTGCTTATGTTGTAATTACACAGGGCTAGTTCTGTCATTGAATAACAAAAAGGCTTGTCGTAAAATGACAAAAAGAATAGTGTGACTAGATTACATAGAAAGCTGTTCAACTTACATTGATTCTTGTTTTGTTTGAGTGCAGATATCCTCCAGTTAATCAAGGTCCTCTTTAAATTCCTTAGATATAATATCAGTGTTGTCATGATATGCCTGTCTTAATGATTACTTTTTTGTTTTCGCCTCTGTATAGTGTATACCTTAATACCCTGATATAGCAACATGATTTTGTAAAGCATTTTCAACGCAGATTTAACGTCTGTTCAGCTTTGGTTTATTGAGAATTATTACATTCACAAAGTTACTCCCCTGTGTTGCAGTGTGCCTGCGACCATTGCTAGCATAAAACTATAGAGAATTAGAGATGTGATTCAATGATTCGGTTTATTTGAAAAAAAATCGATTTATATTCGTAATCGCGAATGATTTGATTTGCCCAGCCTTACTATTCAGCCATCCCCCTGTCATTTGGAAAAACTTTGATTAACGCTCAGAGCCTAGTGAAATGTCACATACGTAGCCAGTTGCATATTGTTGCACTTGGCAGGTTGATGAGTGTCATTCGATTTCCGTTTATCCGAAGAATCTATATGTTGACAAAAATCGAAAACAACACACTCATAAGAAATTCACGACTTTGCATGGAGTTCATCAAAGAATCAAAAGCGATTATTAATTCAAGCCTTGACAGGCATCAACAACCCTCAATTCGAATTCAACCAAGACCATCAACTGGTAATAATTGATTGATCATCATTGTTGTCATTTGTAATTTATCATAACTGATTAGTTATTACTTAACTAGTATTTGGTCTATGCCAGCATTTTTAGCTATGTCTTGTCGGTAACAGGTATATAAACTATGAATGTTAGCTTGTGCGCCCTTTGGCTTACATTCCAATCAAGGTTGCCATGTAGTGAGTGGAGATTCACAACGACGACAGCGACCATTTAGTGTAGTTTTTATATACGGTAGCTTGGGTTATTGTCTTACAGCTGCAACCTGCATTAATCTGGGCTCCGAATTGCAATTGATTCAAATTGGTTTGAAGGAAATTTTGAATTTTGAATCAGGGTTTATAATATCTAGTGCCTCCTAATTTTCAACAACTTTTGTTGTTGGCAGCTAAACAGACTTGCAATAACTTGTATGATCTGTGAAAAAAACAGTTGTAATCAATTATCTTGTTAATATGGTATTATACGGTATATAGCCTAATCATTTCATGCTCGTATCTTAAACCCATTTTTCAAATCTGTTAAGGTCTTGCCGAAGTGCTGGTCACATTGGGCGGATGCGATAACAACTGTGATGAAATAAAATCCATTGAGTACATCAATCCCACGACTAATCACTGTAGATGCTTAGCCAGATCTCCTCGAGGAATGAGGCGAGGATTCTCAGCTGTCGTTTTGGACGAAGACATTTTTGTAACAGGTGATATTTTCGATCGATCGTACAAACTGCATAGATTCCCTTATTGGGTGGAGGTCGTACTTGAACTGAACGGATGATTGAGAGGATGTTTTGTCATCATGAAAGCTTGAAAATGTGTTCAGCAGTGTGAAAATTGAACAAATTTGGAAATGTGTTGCTGAAAGTAAACAGATTTGTTTGTTTTGATCGTATGATGGAATCTTAATTGGTTAAAACCCATAATAAGCACCTTGTGCCAGATACTGAATTCTTGTGATTGAGTGTGAGTAGCCTACAGATGATAGCTATATCTAGCCTTACAGCTTTAAATACAGGTTGTACTAAATGCTATGTGCTTCATGCTTATAATTATTATATGACTTGTTCCTGCTTTGCGTTGATTACTGAGTTGTTTACGTCTACACTGTGCTTCAGAGTTCAGCTAGACCTTGGTTCTCTATTCATTACCATGGCGGATCGGCAAATTCTTATATTATGCTTCCGTGGACAGGCATTCCAATTGAAGACATTATTACTCCTATTAATGCCACTATTTTGACGTAGCCAATGGGAATTCACCACGCACGTCTCTATGTCTATAACTGCCGCAACCTATGGTAAAATTATTAAGAACGACATGTTACTTTGGTCGCACGACTACATTGCAAAGCCAAAGTGAATAGTCAGGCTGCTACACCCACCCATATGTTTAAGCAGCCGCGTGCAACAGTAAAAAAATTTCACGGACCGGCACCACCCCCGGGAGCAGGGGTTGGGAACCATTGAGCCCGACCTATTTTACCTTATCGATTGAAGTTAACACAATTTTAATTGATGACTTTGGAATACCAGTTGTCTTGTTGTTTCAGGAGGTTCAGACGGGATTAGAATTTCTAACTCTTCGTGGCGGTACAGGTCAAAGTTGAACGAATGGGTAGAAATGGCTCCAATGTTGCAAGCAAGGGAATATCATGCATCCGTTTCTTTCAGAAGCACCTTTTATGTCGTAAGTCTGATTCTCATTCATTATAGGCCTAACTTTTTTTTCGGAAATGGGGCAAACTGGTAAATCACAATTTGCTTCAGGTCAGTGCAGAAGGCTGTGAAAGATATGATCTTGTGACTGGTGTTTGGACAGAAGTTGCTGGAATGCCATATTCTGTTAACAACTGTTCATTAGCCGCTTGCTGCGAAAAGATCTTCTGTATTGGATCAACGGTCATCAATAATGCATTGCTATTTCAAATGTATTGTCCAAAATCTGGTAAGATTGTCTCTTTATATATTTTATTTAAGTGTTAGAATTGAAATTGAAATTTCTATCGGTACTTTCTGGGTTTAAGATGAATGGAGTGTACTTGACTGCCAGCTACCATCTCTTTGCCAATCGTCGTTTGTACCTTCAATATCATCAATATCAGGAATGCTCTACTTTATACATGAAGACACTACTCAAGTCATTGCTTATGATCCTACAAAGTAAGCAAACTTAAGTCAATACTTCTAATCCTGCAATGTGAGCAAACTTAGGAAGTTACTGCTTAAGTCAATACTTATGATCATGCAAAGTAAGCAAACTTCATAAGAACACTACTTAAGTCTTGACTTATGATTGAACAAAATAAGAAAACTTTAGAAAGACTTACGTCGTTATATTTCCAAACAGAACCTCAAAATTTCATTAATAAGCTACTTTTATCCCCCTTCAATTAGAGAGAAAGTAAAAGTGGGGGTTTGGTCATGAATACTCACTTTGAATATAGCAAGTATATATTGCATACTTTTCGTGCTTTTAGAGACATTTGGTTGGATCGTGTTCCAATGATGCTGCAACTTCATTTGGGGGGCTGTGTGACTCAGTATGGAGGCAAAATTATAGTTTCTGGGGGATATGACGAGCGGTTTGGTTTATCAGATGCGGTGGAAATGTACGATCCAGAAACTATAACTTGGACTATGGTTGCCAAACTGCCTCGTCCAATGTTTTGGCACAATTGTGTTAGCATATTCAGGTAATGATTCATTTTTACCTGGGACCTGGGACAGTTGAGTATTTAAAATATTCTAGTCTCATAATTATGAGACTTATAATTATATCAAGTCATATTGAAAAAATACCTGTAACGAGCCCCACCACCCAATTGAATTAATGATTTGTCAGTGTGCAGAAATTAATGGCACAAAGTAGAAGTGGTGCCAAAAATGCTGAATTGATTACTAACTTCATTTATCACTTGCCAAAATTTAGCCCAGAGTATTGAGTCAAGTCTTCACTATCATTTCCACAGTCCTAAGTTGAGTTGTACACGTCTAATGACTCGAGCCAAGTCGAGTGATCAGAAACACCACAACTCATATCATAACAATACTGGTCTTCACCTCGTCTGTTATGTTTAATCAAATTTCTGACATTGAATTTTTTATTGTACCAGGTATGTTTCTGCTCCACGAGGTGATTATTATCATGCTCCTGCTAACCTTCACGATTTCTCGGATGCAACAACTACAAGTGACCTTTCAACTCCAGATAATGAAATGAAGAAGATGACGTAGTCTGATATACACACATCATAATATTATATGTAACTTGTAACATAGTCTAATCTGATTGTAATTAATTGGCCAGTATTGAATCATGTAGCCACAATCATGTCTGGTGTTCACCACACCCTTACTGCACTTTGCTCTGGTGGTAATGGTAGGATTTGATTTGATAGTGAAGTCTGTACTGTGAGCAGTTGAGTCACCCTTATTAACTGCTATGGTCCATCAGAAAGGGTCACTTATTTTTTCACGCTATATTCTAACAATTGCCGAAAAATGAAGACTTACCTAATTTTTTTGAACTGTGTGATTTTGGTATCATTACCTCGTATCGTATTTATCAGCATAATACCTGCCTTGATTCTTTCATATCGTTCGTTTGTTCTGGTGCATCAATGTTTTTGTCGTGGTACCGCTTTACACGTTGCTTTTTGCCTAGTTCTGCTACTAACGTCAGCATAATATAATATCCGTTTTAATTAGTTTTAAAATCAATAAGAAATTCTCAAATTTGCGGTAGATGTCGTGTAAAAATATTTGTTTTCTCGTGGTTCTGCCTTGTTGTGCGTTGGACAAGGCAATATTTGATTAAGATCGCCTTGGCACTGGATGATGTCTGGCGTAATGTGATTAGCATTCTTACAAGCTGGTCTTGGGACATGCGTGAGCCTTAGAGATATCGGTACGGCATGGAGTACTGATATTGATATATTGAGAAAGTATAGAATATCGACGCCCTTACTTGGTGTCTCCCAATCCGATTATCTTAAAAATAAGAAAATCAGCCTTAGATAATAATTATCCGGTCAGTTGACCCCTGATCCTAATATTATTTATATAGTTCAGATTTGGATGAAAAATAGGCGCTAGCGGTACTGTAATACAATACACTTTACCCAAGCCACATGTGAAATATTTGCTGAATCGACAGTCTCTAAAATCTAAAATGTCATAACTTGCCTGTGAGGCATTCTTGCTAGAGATCAAACGAGACTGATTTTTCAATCCGATTATCATAAAATCGTGAATATTGGCCTTGATTATTATCAATTTTCTAGGCCAAGATCAAATGTTTACTGCTTATTTGCCTGAAAACCGATGCCGATTATCGCAAAAATACGAATATCGAGCTTGATAATGATCAGCCGATCCCTAATTACCGCCAGTATTTGCATTATGATTAAGTGTTTCTTAAAATTTGCTCAAAATTTTCATATATCGATGCTAGGTACAAAATTCAAACTTCAATAAAATGCATGTACAATGTGCACTGCACTTGTACGATTTGTCTAGCTTGCATGTCTTTCATTTACATTCTAGGCCTACATAACTGATGACGAAAAATATAGCACTTGCTGTATGAATTTTAAACAAGAAATTGTTTGTCGAGACCCACGCTCTTCGCGGTAGCTAGGTTTGTATTACCAGGAGGTTAGAAACCAGGTTTAACTCAGTCTGTGACAGATCCCTAGTATAGAGTTGTGTATGAGAACGGGTATAATATTAGTAGGCTAGGCCTACGCAAAATAGGTGCGGATTTTACTATGTGCCTATCCATGTTCAGTGACGCAGCATGACGTCTGCCGAAGTCTCCGACTCCGTTGTTCACTTTGATTTATCGGCAAGATTCGCCATCGAATCTCGAATGATGTCCGGATAAGGGTCTAGCGCCATCAGCCGAGTTTGCTGCAAACACAAGAAGTGACCGTTCGGCGGAAACAGTGCGCGGAAAATTTTGATACCCCCGGTCACCTGTCACCCCAGCCTACAAGCCCACTTCATAGACCTTTAATCGTCTAATCCCTCTGTAGTTCGCTAAGCATTTAGGTTGACTGCTGACAGCCGCGCTGCGCATTTCTTTAGGAGTAAGCCGGGCCACGTCAGGTATTGGATGTTTTCCTAAGATATCTTGCTTCAGCAACATGTAGGCTATCTTTATTTTACCTTAAATTATTTTGTATCTGTTCATCGTTTACCGGAAAAATACCAAAATTCCGTCTTAAAAAAATTGTCGTGTTGGTATTGCGTTGATGACAACGTTGTAGCGATATGACGCGGGGTAGCGCTAACGAGCTATTATGTTTTGATACGATGCTGTTACTTCTTCGGCGGCGAGGAGTGAAAAAATGCAGAATAGGGGCGGGCGCGTGGCGGGTGATCAATCAGTTTCTGAAATAATTATGCCAGGATTGCAGTGTCGCTATATCACATAGACTTACGCAAACTGCAGGAAAGTAGAGCACGGAGTCGCAGTGCGAAGGCATAGGATTTTGTTATGACCAACTAAAGTGTAACGTGTAAGCTACAGTCAGCTATAGCCTAAGAATATTCCATAGTGCGGCCAGTCGCTCTCAAGTCTCAATGTAGCCTAGTATATTGCATAGACTATATTTCGAATTCTGTGATCATGAGTTGTACCCTGACGGGGACTTACTTTAATAGGCTATGAAAAACACTGACATAGCATACATAAAAAATGCTGTTTTGGCAAGCAGTTTCAGTTGAATAATGGATAAATAATGGAAATAAGTTACTGATACATGATGGCTCCATGGAAATTATGCATATGCCACACTATAGCCCCACCAACATTGTTTAATATGGTAGGGATCAACGACGACTGGAGAGAGCGGAAAGACATAGAGAGGATTTATTGTTCGTCGACCAGGAATATGCAAGTTTTCTGATATTTGAGCAAAATTCCCCTGTCTATGCGCTCGTGAAGGGAAATTTTGGCAAGTAGGGCTATGTACAGTGCGTCGTTTTGACAAGTAAAGACGATGCATCTGTTCGGTCTCGAGTCTTGGTCAAAAGCCATTTGAATTTCATTATGATAAATCATAAGCCAATAGGGCTATGGATCAAGTATGCATATGTGTCCAGCACACACATCGACATCAGTTCTCAAACTGGAAAGACTAATAACCGGAAGCTTATAGAATGGGGCAGGCTTAGTAGACTGCAGGCCATTGGTCGCCCCGCTTGGTGGCTGTAGAGTTTATTAAAAGCAGAATACGAAAGACACTAATACACGCAGTTACGGTCCCGACCTCCCTGTCACTCTCCCCCACGCCGATACTCTCGTCACCCCTCACAGGTCACGGTGTACATGAGGAAAGTTAAACATGGGACGCATGCAAACCACACTCCCCCCTGATCCAGAGATCACTGACTAAGATAATAGAAATAGGCAACAATAAAGAAAAAACTAGCAGTTAACAATGCCATCCTATTCGACCAAGAATTCTGCCAGCCACCTGGGAGGGGCGCGGTCACGACGTGGTCGTTGTTCAGTTTCAGTTTCTGGCAACGATTCAGCACCAACGTGCTCACCCTCATCAGCGCCAATCGATCCAATATCACCTTCTTCATCGCTAGAGTCTAAGTTGATGTACGGCGGCACTCTGTTCTGACATGGCTCCTGTGTGGAGTTGTCCGCCATGACGAGTCTCACATCTGATATATGACGATTCGTTCCATCTACTTCCACAACCGAGTCTGAAACGATACCCGTCACCACTGCTTCCTTCCAGACTGACGTACACCTGGCGTTGGGAGGCTTCACAAACACGCTCTCTCCGACTCGGTAAGGGTTAAATTGGCTCGTTCTAGTATTGCTCTTCTTTTGTTTTTCTTCTCCACCCAGCAGATCTGTCTTGTAACGGAATACAGCCTCCGCCGGCACCACGTTTTCAGAGTTTGGGGTGTAGTTGTACCAATAGAGCATCTCTCCTACACTCCTACCGGACCTGGCCACCATCCGTTTGACTGTACGGTGGTTCCTCTCGACAATTGAATTTCCGGAATGTTTGTACGCACAACTGAATATATGGCTAATTCCCCAATTGTTCAAAAATTGTGACATCTTGCGACTTCTGAAGCAGCTTCCGTTGTCGGTCAGAATTTCCTTTACAATGCCGCGCTCCAGAAGAACCTGTCTCAAGTGTTGGATAACTTGCTCAGTCGACTCAGTTGTGATTTTCCTCCATATGGAAAATCGACTCGGACCGCAATCGATCAAACTTAAATAAGGTTGTCCGTTTACATAAGTAATATCCAATGCCAACCGGCTCCACACTTCTTCCACTGACAAGTGCCCATGCTCCCACTTGACCGGGTGCGGATCTATTCGGCGACACACGTTGCAGTTTCCAACCACCCTTTTTACAGTGTCCCGACTGACCTCCGTGCCAAAGTAGTGTTCGGCCGCATACTGTGTTCTATCTATTCCCAGGTGATGCCTTTCATGGATCATCTTAATGCGACTTTCGGCACATTGGTCTGATGCAGTCACTGTCACACACACCTTCTGGTGCCAACTGCGTGGCACTCTCGTCAGACCATCAGCAATGTTATCTGCAGAAGGAACCAAACGGATGCGGATCTCCATCATATACTCTTCAATCAGTTGTGTGATCAGTCCCAATCTCCTTCGAACGATCATCTCACTTAGCCCACTGACTTTAGGCCGGTTCAGGTCCTCCAAGATTGACTTCACCCAATTGTACACACTTGCGGAATCGGTTATAATTTCCACGTTTCTTATTTTCCACTTCAACACAAGATTCAGCCCCTTCACTACCGCTTCCAACTCCGCTACATTGATGTGGGCCCCATCGTCCTGTTTTCTCATCCAGGCTGCATCTTCCACAACGTGGTCATTCACCATCAGACAACAACCAATTGCGAGACTACTCGCATCACACCATAGTTGGGCTCTCCCCAGAATAGGAACCTGCCAAATTCCCCTCGCCGGATCTTTCTCCTGCACTCTTGCAACGACGTCGTTGGCCAGCTGGAGCACATGCTGCGGCACCTTTTCATCCCACGCAACTTCATTTGCCATCCGTTTCACGTAACTGCAAGCTGTCCTGAGCCATCCGGCAACTGGATAATGCCCAGTAAGTCTGCCACACAGTGAAAATAGGTCTCTCTTTGACAATCCTTCTTCTACCTCTGGCAACGCACCATCTCTGCCCCATTCATAAAGCCCAGCATCCGTCCTTTGCACTCTCAACCCCAACACTCGTGCATCGCTCAAGGGAATAGGCTCTTTTGCTGTTAGCCCATACTTCAGTAAGTGCTCTTTCACCTTTTTGACTTCAACAATGCTACCATCAACCAATATATCGTCGACATAGTGATCTGTTCCAGCTTTTATCTCTTCGTCCTGCGATAATACTGTAGATAGGATCTTTGACATTATCTTTGGTGCGACATTGAGACCAAACCCCATACGTGTCATAACATATTTCTTCTCCCTATGCTTCACAATTTGAAACCTCTGCAAGTCTTCAGAGATGTGAATCTGTAGATAAGCCTTTTGCAGATCCAACATAAACGCCTTTGTACCTTTCTTCCGCCATTCTCTCAATTTCTCTTGGCATACCGCAACGTCCACACCTGGATGACTCATGACATGACTATTCATCTCTCGGTAGTCCATCACAGGCCGCACCTTCTTTGATTTATTCGGTTGTTTTACTGCCATCAATGGGATCAAACCCTTTTGGTGTCCATGAACAGCTGGATCGTACTCCTCCAGCCAGCCATTCTGAATCCACTGACCCACCTCGTCCGAAAACTCTTCTCGGCACTCCGGCGGGATTGCGTAGCTAGGACACCGATTTGACAAGATTGGTTCTTCATCAGTCCATTTCCACTTCACAGTCCATTTTGACCCATCAAATATTGCATTGAAATCCTTATCATCAATCACCAACTTCTTCGCTTGCTCTTCTTGATCAGCCACTCCCACAGCAGCACATGTGGAGGTTGTGCCAAACTGCACTCGCAGATCGGGCCCAACAAACACTCCACCCATCCTTTTGATAACATCCAACCCCAGAATTACCTTAGCATCACAGACCAGCGACGGTGCTACCAGGGCTTTAACCCGCAAGTTTGTTTCATTCACTCTCAAATCCACTGTTGCTTCCCCGTAACAGCTTGTGCATTCCCCATTCAACATTTCCACAACTCGCTTGGGCCCCTTCACCGGCCATCTCATTTGGTTGCATACATCCTCACGCACAACCGACTGCTGGCAACCACTATCGACGAGAGCTTCTACAAAAATTCCAAGTATTTCCACAAAGACCAAAGGCAGCACCATTTTTCTTACTGATGATGACTGGGGGACCCATCCGGTGCTGACAGTTCCCCACTGCCGTTTCCCTGATTGGTAACGGCCATCTCTCTGTTCTTGCAAAATCGAGCTATATGACCAGGCTTTCCGCATGCAAAACATATCCTAAATTGACGTCCACTCCAGTCTCTTCTACCCACACCTCCTGAATTTGGGCAGTCGCGGGAGATGTGCCCCTCTTTGCCACAGACAAAGCACTCAACGTTCTTCCTTCCTTTATATGTGCCTACTGCACAAAACATCCCAGCAGGGGCCTTACAGGACATGATCATTCTAGCTCGCACCACCAAATCATTGATTGTCAACTTTTCAATTTCAGCAAGCGATTTTAGTTGACACGCCACATCTATCGGCAAGCCGGACACAAAAGCGCACTTTACCATGGGCGCAGAAGCAGTTGATTCCATGCCCATGAGGATGGCCAATCTCTTGAGGTCAGCTAAGTAGACGTCCACACTCTCACCTTCTTGTAGAGTCCTACATTGAAACTGGCCATATGCGTCATAGCAATTTACTCCAAATGCTCCGAGGAGGGTTGCCTTAATCTTTTCGTAAACTGTTCGGTCCTGTTCACTCAACTGCTTGTACACAGAATACGCCGGTGTGCCTAATAACACGGGAATTACTTCTTCTGGCTTTTCACCTCGCAGTTTCGACACCGTTTCCAATTTATCTAGCCACACCGCCACATCTCCTGACGTTGCAGAGTCCACGTACACCGGTACAATATCCGTCAACCGCACCTTTGACATCCTGCCGTGATAGCTTGTAGAGTTTATTAAAAGCAGAATACGAAAGACACTAATACACGCAGTTACGGTCCCGACCTCCCTGTCACTCTCCCCCCACCCCGATACTCTCGTCACCCCTCACAGGTCACGGTGTACATGAGGAAAGTTAAACATGGGACGCATGCAACAATTAGCATAGAAGTGTAGGCCATATTTGACGCCTTTTAGACAGATTTCAACGAGGAAACGAATCGACAATAGGAAATTATAGCGTTCAATCGAACTATTATACTCTAGGTAGGCTATACAGAGGTTTACAAAAATTGTTGGCAATTACTATTACAGGATTAAAAGTTTGTAATATAATACTGAATCAGCGCAATAAGTATCGAAATCATGCCGGCTTTTATTTCAGATGAGCTGTTGCATCGACAGTCACAAACTATAGGCCTACGATCCCAGTCATTTGCCCACATTTGCCTTGTGCGTTGTGGGCCTGGCAGTGCTGAAGTTTGTCGGACTCCTGGTCGTCGTGGCGTCATTTGTACAGACGGAGTGCGTTGTGGGCCTGGCCGTGCTGGAGTCTGTGCGATACCTGGTCGCCGTGGCGTCATTTGCGGAGGTATGCTTGTTCCTGTTAGAGGCTGATTGCAATTTCCTATGACGCTCGGGTTTGAGGTATCGCCACCACATGGTTCTGACGTGTCGCTGAACCCGTTGTCCTGAAAAAGGATTGTAGTGTGCTGGGAAACTAAATGGTGACGCATTTTTTCATTTGGCCTATTTTATAAAAATTTAGCATTATGTGCGCATGGCAAGGGTTATAAAAGGATAAAACGGATTAAACAAACTTTGCCTACCAAGAGTCGCTGGTTTCTTTCACGAAGGTTTCTCACGATGTCGACTTCAAAACAAGTGCTATAGAGGTCCTGAGCACCATTGAATGCCCAAAGCCAAATGAATGTGTAGCGACCTGCATTAGAAAATGATGTCGGTAAGTAGGCCCATGGCCTACTCTAGGTAGGCAGTAGCCAGAGAATTATTTTATTGCAAATCTGAACTTTGACTGTTTCAGCCCTCAATTTGGTTATAAGCTAAAAAACCTACCTTCTCTTAAATTGCGCGGGACGTTGAAGCTGTATGTTCCTAATGCGTTGTCGGTAGTTGATTTCGATTTATCGCAAAATGCTGGTGCATTTTGGAATCCAGGTTTGGGATATGAGCTTGGTTTAGTATTGCTTTGACCAACTGGTGAACGACCGAGATCAAAAACCAAATTTCGACGAAATTCGCTTAGTGGAGGATCTGATCGTGCGTTTTGCCTGCTGCGATAAATGAAATTTCCGTTGTCTGGGATGTAGATATTCGTGCATACGTCGGCTCCGTGATTCTAAATATACGATTGGTAAATATATATTGCATTGCATGAAATTGTGCAGAAAATTTTGAGTCAAAACAAAAGTGCCTTCTCATATTCACCACGTCGGCTGTTCTAGAGCTAATTCAGAATTTAGAAATCCTTTTGTTGTTGTTATCATGGGGAAATAACAATCCTTACGCCATTGCAGTAAATTCTCTTTGCGTCCTTACTAACCTAAGGTCTAAGTGAGTCCGGTATAGGCTTATTTTACCGTAGAAAGGTTAGTCTTACTTTCATTGGATGTGCCAGAACCACTTGCTGACCGGGGTAGTAAACTGCGATTGGATGATCTCTGTCGTAATGGGCATCATCGTTCCGAGCTGTCTGACATGGGTTTCGCTCTCCAGGCCGTGTGTCGAACCCTGTGTAAGTGTATATATACATCTAAACTGTATCAATATTGTTTTAGGCTAGTGCTAGGCCTTGAGATATATCATATTACAATGATTAGATCAATGTCTATACGAGCGCGAGTTTCCCCATCGTATGGTATTGGGGATATCTGTATATTTCTTTCTGTTTAATTCCAATGTCATATAAACTGTATGCGTCTCTTTATTGCTAACTCATCGCATGTGAAAATTGTCCTGACTGCTATACCGGTGTGATAATTTTCTTCTGCTGGTCAATGCATGTAGCAGCAATGCGTCAAATGTCCAAGGGGAAAACATAGCCCTGTACAAGGGTGACCAGTCAGTTCCGCAGCAAACATGAGTTGGTCCTACTGCATGCAACGGCAATGCTTCAAATCTCCAATATGTAAACTATATAGCCTTTACAAGAATGGCTATAGTGAGCTATTTAGTCTCTAGCAATATTTACCTGAATCGACACCGAACCTTTTCGTTTTCGGAAGCCTTGAATTAGCGGCTCGCGGGAATCCTCTGCATTTCTTCACATCATAAACATCATCGTTCTTCGTAACGTAGTCTGTGCATGTAATCCAACTGTGACACATCACGCAAGATATGGCCGCGTTAAGATAGAGCAAAGACGCGATTAAATCGAACGCGACCATTTTAAAGATTAAATTTAACTGTAGGCCTCCTGAAAACCGAAATGAGTAGTGTCAATCGTTTCGACGGCCGTTGCCTTATATTTGTATAACACATATACAGTATATACTTGTAACAAAAATTTACTGATTTTATATGTCCTGCCATTACAGTATCGTGATAGAATCAGCGTGTCGGTACTTCCGGCTTAAAGTTCTGATCACTATCACAACCACAAACAACCTGATGTGCAGTCCCCCGGTACTGAGTACCAAGCAGACAACGAACGGATGCCGTTTCTATTCTCGTAGGAAAAGCACTAACCCAACAAGGACAAATATGGCAATCTCCCTACTCTGCTTCACGAATTGGGCACATTAGTGCTCGATGATGACTATCTCAGCTACTTGTCAACAGAAATAAGCCGCAAGCACTAACTGCGCCTTATTCGTGATACAGAGTGAGGCGATTACCATATTTGTCTACTGCTGGGTAGGGGCTTTTCCAACGAGAATAGAAAACTGCGTGATCCTCATCAATTGATGAGAAAAAACACATCAATCAGCCAAAGCTAGCCTGCAGAGCGCGTTTATCGACTCGATCCCTTTGGAACATATTCTGATAAATGGAATCTAACGTTATCCCTAATCACGAATGCGCACGGATGTTTCAAATCAACATAGCCTCCGATCTATCATGAAAATGTTCCCTCTGTATATCCATAAACGTTTACAGTATATGCTAGCTGAGGAATTTGCCGTAGAGCCGATATGCTATACGGACACGAATTTAGATATTTCTACACTTTTCACGTTTAACTTAAAACAACAATGAAGACGATGGAGCACGAGATTATGCAGTTATAGGTAGATTAATTTCGATTGTATTTGTATCGGATGATATTTTATTCGTTTTATTATATTTTAGATAAAACGTGAGCTGACTACCGCGACCATGTGACACTACTCTGCTGCAGCCAACATCGGTCATGTGAATCGATCGACATAATTAAGCAAATCACGAGTATAGGCTGTGTCATCGAAACTACTGTATATTCACATACCCTTGTTCAGTAACAAGCGTTGTTTTCAGAGATATGACATCATCGCGAGCTGCTTCCATTATGCAAGTGATTGTGTTGCTTTCTCATCCGATTTTATCTGCAAATCCTATTTGCGGCATTTGGACACGTTGTAGTATAGGGCTATAGTCTAGTATAGATTACGACTACAACTAAGTGAGCAAACCTATGTTTTGCTAGAGACTTTTAGGGGGGCCATGTGGTCGTGATATTTTAAGCCATGTCTCAGAAATTTTGGCGTCCTCATTTCTCAGATATGACTATATTTGGGCAAAACTGAACTAAGACATTTGCCGTAGTTCAAAGATAACATACATGCCGAAAACAATAACAGTGCACGTTTACGCTTCGCCGTATCGTAATCGTGCGAATGAAGCGACATATGTGGTATGGCTATCCGTATACGACATTGCAAGAGCTGCCGTCGGTCATCTAAAAATCACATTATATAAATCCTGGTCACCATACATGTTATAATTGTATAAATTCTGGTCACCATAAAGGCTATAATTATAATGCCTTGTCTTGCTGACGGCACGTTCTCACGGGGAACCACTTGGCCGCAGGAAACATCGTCATGGACACCATAAATGCTATAATTGTAATGCATTGTCTTGGTCACCCCACGTGCTCACCGGGAGAAAGGGCTCGTCCTGGTAACCATAAATGCTATAATTGTATAAGTCCTGTTCACCATAAATACTATAATTGTATAAATTCTGGTCACCATAATTGCTATAATTATAAGGCCTTTTCTGGGTCACCCCACGTGACCACGGAGAACCTCGTGGTCGTGGTGAACCACGTGCTCACGGGGACCACGTGCCAACAGAGAGCACTGTGCGCACGAGAAACCACGTGCTCGCTGGGAACATGGCCGCGTCGTGGTCACCATAAATGCTATAATTGTATAAATCATAAATACTATAACGCCCTACATAAAGCAATGCCTAAAACCGGTCCGGCTCGTATGCCTACAGTACAGTATGAAATAAAAATCTGTAGCGTGGCAGTGTGATTCCGGAAATGGGCGTTTGGCAATTTGCCATTTGACACATCGACTTATTCATCGAGTTAACGCATTCGCATTCGTTACTTATCAACGCGTTCACATTTAGTGCCACCGGCGCTGAGCGTGTAGAGTAAACACAAGATAACGCATAATCTGCGACTTCCAGCATTGTCAATAAGGGGTTCTGCTATATTGGAAAATGGGTTAAAAACGTGACGCTATTCGACAATACATTTGAGCTGCTTCGCAATTTCCTTATAATGCGAATTTTTTTTTCCCGGCAGACGTGTCAGTCAAGTGCAATATATGCACAAAACAGATCAGTCTAAGTGTTACGTTTTTTCTGACACCAATGTATAACATGAATTGCCCGCGTTGTAGGCAAGAACGTTCTTGTATTGAATATCCCAAACAAACGACAAACGACAGCAATACAGCAGAATGACTAACAGAACAAACAACAGTAGAACCGGGCAGACACAGTCGTACAACGGTACCGCAAGTTGTGCGAACGAAACCTGTAATGGGGAGTCACGTTGCAAACACGGAGTATAAACCAGTCAGTAAGTACAGGAAGGTAATAATAAGACGAGCCTTGATTACCCCGAAAGCACGGCATGCCAGTACTAATAATTACGTGATTTAGCGATAAAGCAGAATTGGATACAACGAAGCTATAATTGAAAATGTGGGATGTGAAAATACACTACACCAAGGTCGAATAAACTGCACAAAAACACCCAGCAACATGAAGCGAAATAGGTATTGCAGGCTAAAACAATGCAGTTGAGAGATGTCTTTCCCTGGCCAACGTGACTCATGGTTCTGATACATCTCCCTTCCTTTGCTTTCCCCCAATTCAATAACAAGAAATTTGAAGATCCGGAATCGCCTTTTCCTGAATCAAGTTAAAACCTATTACTATATGCGGTATAAATTCAGATATTCAGGTATGACAAATGTTAGTCAATAATGTGTCACGCTGTAGTACTCTCACATTCTATCCAGAAAACCCATTGAATTAACATGTCCAATTCAAATGAAGTGACGTCATATCCTTGATCGCACAATAATCATTTTCAGTTCTCTTAGGAAAATTTCGCCTGCTGTATAAAAAGAGTGGAAGAAAGACATTGAGGTCAGTTTTTTATGATTAACTTCTCGAAGCTTAAACTGTCCAGTCTACAAGCTTAACTATGCTTTATCACATTAGTCACAACATTTGTTTCCTTCTACTATTAGCCTGCTTTACGTCAATTCAAGCTCACAGTTGGTTGGCTTGTGTTGATTATACAGAAAAGAACGGGGAGACTTACGACCACGCGAAATGCAGGGCGTATGCAAGAAACGCGAAGACTCTGGCTCCAAACGGTGGAGAATTCGGACAGGATAGAGGTGAGACGTCCGTAAGGATTCAAATTTGACATCTTTGAAGTAGGAATCGAGTATTTGTAATTTTGATTACATGTTTATAAACAATTTTATTGTTAATTGTATCCATAATAGTCACGAAATATGCAGCATCTGATATATATTCGGGAAATGGCGAACGCCTTACTGTATTTCTTACACAAGATATGATCCATTCAGGTTTTGATTATCATCCGAGTGAATCGAAGCCTTGCAGAGATGGACGAAACGATGGTCTTTACTACGATGCTAATCATCCAATGGCCGTTTATTATGCAGGACAGCAAGTAGTATTGGCTCATCCAATGAAGGTGGGAATGTAGCATTGTTTTTTATTCTACGCTAGTGATGTAGATGACTTTTTATCTGTATAAGAATTATATCATGTTGATTAAGATTCTATCCTGCGCTCACATTAACTTTACTGGAAAACGCCAAATGTTATGGAGGCCTGCCGGGCGCACGAGTCTTCCAGCGTGCATTTACTACCGTTTATGGTGACTGTAATATATACCGCCAACCAATCATTTTTCTCGACCACAGCGCCTATATGGATATCATGATAAATGATAAACAACAGTTTTCTTAAGCTGGGCTATTAGCACCTATAGTTTATTGTAGAAGTTCCAAAGCGATATATTCGTAGCACGTGTAGGCCTTGTCTCTAACTGCCCTAATATGTCTAGCCGGGTGAATCATCATTGCCAGGTCTGCTGTGGAAATAGATTCGGGATGGCTGTCAGAAATCTATATTTGCATATAACTCTGACATTGCTCATCCGGGTCAAAAATTACCCAGCAATGAATAAAGCGGATTTGTAAAAGGGTGCATTCTTTATTTAATGTCGGCAAATTTCTCATAAAGTAATTCGATTGACGGAAACCATTCATTGATGATTTGAACGCTTCTTGGAGTTCTCAATCGCTTTAATAAATAGAAAATATCTAAATCGGGACGCCCCGGAGAACTCATGATAGAATGACGTTGTGTCCGACATTGCAATCGAAAATATAATGCATGGTCACTTCCTCAATGGAATATCATTACAAGTCAAATTATGAAATACATATTTACCACTGTGCTTTTCAATGTCATCCTGGACTCATTATATGTTTCCGTTAGAACCATGGATCTGACACGTGCACAAATGCGTATATTCCGGACCATGGAAATTTTATCTATCGCGGAAATAAGGACTCCACTTCGGACACCACTTTATCTGGATTCCAACGAAATCTGGTGGCCGATTTGGGAGTTAAAGATCAGTCTTTACCACTCGGACAATATCCAAGACCGGGATATCAAAACGCTCCCAAATTCTGCGACAGTACTGATCGTTCGTTGGGCACATACAGTTTTAATGTGCCTTCTAATTTGGCAACAGGTGAGAATCGTAGTGCTTTACGTCGCAATATTATCACAGAGAAAGTAGCGATAGCGACAGAAGTAACTGTTGTGTTGAAGTCCTTACTTTACATTATGTAGCGCAACAGACTTAGTGATATTAGTGACTGGTTTATTTAATACCACAACAAACCTTTGTGACCATGCGACCCAATGCCATCTCTCTTCTTTTCCCGTCTTCAAGGAATTGCTCACTTGATGGCGCTTTAACAATTCATAATTTTTAATTTGCATATTTTTTAATAGGTCGATACACTTTCATATGGACTTGGGCGTTTAATAGTCCTCAAGATCTTTACTCCACTTGCTTTGAAGTCGAGATTGTTGGATCGTTGGCAGAACGAAACAGAAAACTTACGGTACTTTCGCGAGAAAAACTCATCAAATTCAAAAACAACAGTCCTTGTTGTCATTTCAGGCTAATGGATTTACTGACTTTTACGAGCCGTGTGGAGGAAGCACTTCTAAGTCAGGTGTCGCCGGCAATAGGAATCCCGGATGCACATCCTCAACTGGCACTACCTCATCAACGACACCTGCTACTACTACCACAACGACCAGAGACCCAACCACGGCTAGGACTAGCACCACTACCACCCCAGCAAAGTAAGTCCTGCCATTCGCACTATATAGTCAACCTTCGCATACATTCTAATCCATATACTGTATTTATTCCGCAGCTCACAGAATTTGATTATAAACACCAATCAAATTGCGGCAAGCATTGATCTTGGAGCTCCAGATGCAGGAGTTGTCAGGCGCTACTTGAAACTAGAGTGGCAATGTCCTGGTGTTGAAGTTAATGTGAGTCTTGTTACGGGATTACAAGCTAGGGCAGTGGTTCTCAACCTTTTCACTACGGCGGACCGGTAAATTCATGCCTACGTCCCCGCGGACTGGCGCCGAGTACACGTCATTCCTGAAAAATGCTACCATTTTGTAGCCGCTTCTAGGCTGTACTCTATACAATAAAAAAAATGAACGGCCACACTCGCAATCGGCCCCGTCAAAGAAGTTCCATGTGCTGCGCAAGCCGATTTAACAGTAACGTAGAAGCCATCCATATTCGTTTGCTTATCGTACTTAATCTCATCTCTTGCCAGTTTTGGGACGCTCGCGTGACTGCAAAGTCTGTTGACGACCGCGGCGCTTCATATCAGCTTCTTCAAGAGGGGTCAGACCTTGCTACCGGTGAAGTCCATTTTCACGCATCTTTAGGATTGGAAGGGTGCAATCAAATGTCATATCCACCAGTAGCAACACTTATAAAAGATGAGTAATGTGTATGACCTCTTTATTACGCCTGTATTAAGATGAATATTCGCTGTGCAACATGCAACTATTGGAACATTCTGTCGAAATGAGTTATTCCGTAAAATGTAAATTAATTTATCATCGCAAATGTCACTAACTCACATCAGTTTTTGCACCTAGCTTTAATTTATTGTGATGTATGATAGACTTTATCCCAATGTCCACTGCAGTAGATATATTGTAGTATGTTGAATCGTAGATATCATTTGCAGAGATATTTATATACAATCAATATTCCGTGGTAAAAGTTTACGAAACTGGTAGGTCTCTGGTTCAAATCCCGAGAGTGCACCATACAAAAGATGTTAAAAATGGTATCCGGAACATTCTCCCTAGACGGCCAGCGCGTTAAGGATAGTGCGGAGGGGGCGCCTGACTTCGATATCCTTCCGGCTCCTTCGGCGTCTCCTTGTCACGCCTGCATTTGCACATCATGCACACATATCATATGCATGTGCACCAGTAGTGTGTGTGTCGGGCTGATGACAAACTGCTGCATATCGCACTGTTCTGATTGGGACATCATTACGGTCATTAAGCTCATATTATAGGCTAATTGCCTCTACTGGTCTCAAATCATATTGCAACGATTACTCATACGTTGCATCAAAGCAAATTAAATTTCATATAAGGTCTTCTGCTGATAAAGTTTGTGACGCACAAGAGCATATATGATAGCCTAGGCGTGCGTACGCCGTGCGCGTCAGTTAACAGCATTACCTGATATAGGCCTATGGTTAGAGATCGCTCGGAACTTCATACAGCTCTGTATAGTAGCAACTTACATTAGAGAATCTGTACCCGATAGCGACGGATGCGTCTGTGTAGTACACAATCCAGCCTTTTACGCTAGTCCTAATGTATAAAGCAAAAACGGCGACGCCTGCATCGACTAGTGCATAGCCCTAAGAAAATACAACCCTAATCGTCTAACGCCAAATACCTCGGCTGCGGCTGATTTCTCGGTAATCTCTTTCTTTCGAGTACAGTTGTCGAAGCTTGAAGGACTAGCAAAACGTAATACCAGGCATCTTAAGTCACATAAACAATACACTAGCCTTTTCAAGAATGTCGTGACGACACTTGTAAAATTTGATCGCCTTCCGTCTCGTGAAGGACTTCATTTTATTCACTCAAGGCATATGGAATTAACAGGTCAGAATATCAGCAACAGATAAGCTATGGGGAATGTAACTTCCAAACTATCTGACAAGATCAGAACATTCAGAAGTAAAACAAAATCAGAAAAAGTTTGCGTGCGAAATCAGCGCAGTGTGGCAAATGCTAACAGCGATGAATTGAATAAACGAGAGAAACAAACTAAAAACAAGCAGACTAGGCCTCATAAGCCAGCCGCAAAGATGAAGCAGCCTGCATATACATTCGCACGACCACCAAAACCCCCTCGTCCTACGACAGTTCTGCAAGCGCAAAGATCAGTGAGAATCAATGAATGGCTACAAAATGTTGAGCATTCGCAACCTCCGGCGAAAAATGATGACTTAATGATGATGATAGTATATAAAAACCGTGGACAAGAAAAGGTTCGATTGATTCCAGCATACAGCACGAGTTGACAATTAAATAAGGCCTGCGATGGGCCCAAGACCTCCAATACTAATCAGGGTACTACACCCGAAATCTCACTTGTAAAACAGCAAGACAAAATACAAGAAATTGACAAAAAAGGGATTTTCCAACGATTCTGGGACTCCTCATTCGGTGGGAGGTTGACCATAGGAGGACCACTCAAGAGGTCACGTCTGCGTAATTGGCCGAAGGCTATTTCACAAAAAAATAAAGTCAGAGATAAAATTCCTTTTAAAAATCCATTTTCCAATAAAAAATGGAATGAATGGACGAGGAAATTCGTATGGAAAAAGCACAACCCGCGTATGACGAGCTCTGGTGGTAGGACGGCTAATGGACACGTTAGGCAGCCTGGCAAAGCTGAAGATAAAATACATTTACCTGAAACGCACGTTACGGATTCTCAAAACCATTCACAGATGCCTTGTTTGATAAATGGTTCCCCTCATTCAGCCAGCGCAATTGCAAAGCGTTACCGATGCGCCAAACCGTTAGGCCTAACAACCACAGCCGAAGCATCGAGACGTGACTTTTCAGGTAGGCCTAAGGTTGAATCAGATCAGTCCCGATTTGTTTGGAAGACTGGTGTTGAGTATAAAGATCGAATGAACAAGGACTTTGGTCCACTCACTAAAACTGTTGTTAGAGATTTCGGTGGATTCAAAAGCAATAAAATCAGCTCGATCACTTCCAACTCGTCCTCACGAGCTAGCGATGACTTACAGAGAAAGTACGTATGGCGATCAACAGTACAAACATTGCAACCTGCAGTTGTCAGCGACCCAATCGAAGATGTAAGAATCATTGGGACGGGACAAGGTGAAGGTAGCACAAATACAGAACGCAATAGTCAACACCCAAAGAGATTTGTTTTCAATTCGTATGATTGATGCTATGCCTCCCCTGCTGGTTATAAAGAACAACAACTTTGCAAATTTCGGAATTAACCAAAAATGTGTTAGGCCTATTCTCGCCATTTTATTTTTCTACGAAATCTACGACTACGGGTAGCCTATATAGAATCTGCAAACCTCTAGGCCTAGCCTATATATCGTTATCACGATGTGCAAACTCAGGGCAGTCTATAGGCCTATATTAGACTAGGCGAGGCCTTTTCTATCCTATAGAGTAGGACTTCGACTCCAATCAATTCGTTGTTGCCTATGCATACAGCAGCCTGGCCTACCTACGGCGGAGTAGAAGATAATGTTCTAATGTGGTTTATTCACGTGACGCAGCTCGAAAGGCACCGCACCTTATTGTAGGCTATAATAACGTCTCAATAATCGTTTTGTCTGTGCCACCACTTAACAAGTACGAGAGTGATTTCTTTCGGGTGGATTTCCACTCATGACTGTTCTTTACGGCCGGAAGGGACCCTGATTGCTAAAGATTACAGTCGTTCTAATCTAAGGTTCTATTCTATACTAACCAGAGAGATGATTTGCTCTTTGACTTTACCTTCAGACCGGATTTGTAAATTGATGTTATCCGGTAGGTGACGCTTTGTAGTCGACCGGTGAAGTTTAGGTGGAGGTTTAGATTTTTCAGTCCGGTCGGAATTTCGCTGAAGGATTTAGTTTCGGGTTAAGGTTAAGAGTGTAGTCGCGTGGCGATAAGCGGAGGTTGTCTGTCTGTCTATGAGTTCATCTGAAAACCGTCTTCAGGCCATATAATACTGTCAAAGGTGAAGATTCTTGGATCAGTTAACCGTTAGGCAAGCTTATCCCGGAGTCTAAAGACAGAATCTTTATGGTCCTCTGACAGACAGACATATTTTTGCGCGAGTATACCGCTTACTTGTAAATATTAAAATTATCCTGTCTGGGGCACCCACTGCCATCTGCCACTACCACCTCAAAGGTTGAAGGTCGTGTCACAAGTTAGCAGACAGCAAAGGAGTTCGGACCATAGAAGCAACAACAAATTGATAGTTGGAATGACAAAAATTTGCACCAGATTGGTAAATTTTGATAGATATACAGTGTATAGGCCTATTGGTACAGGCATAAATGCCTACGGTGTTCCTTTCTAGTTCCAAGTTCCAGCCTTATCAGATCACTAACTGTATTTTTTCGATGTACCATGTTACCGTATACTTTTGAGCTACGCTATTGCCAATGGTAGCCTACGCGATGCGGGTTGAGCGTTGTAATACTGTGGCTTATTTCACGAATCAAATCGCAATTATCTATATTGTGTATTCGACGTTAACTCTATCGTTTGTCTACATTTCTGAAAGAGTTAAACAACTTAAAATAGACTTCGAATCCCTTTTGGAAGAAGGAGTTATCCTCTTTAGGTAGTTTATCTAGAGAGATTGCATAGTCCGCACGAGTTTTGAATAGGAGAAATACGTCCCAATGTGAATTTTATCGCCTTTGTGGACACAGATGGAAACTAGGTTCACGGCTTAAACCAGGCATATCTTATGTTGTCTTTTTTTATCCCCACCCACTGTTAGTTTGTGTAGGGTGACTGTATAAATGTCTAGCAAAAAAGCAATAGGGAAAAAAAAGTACGGTAATGTCTTACTCCTATTCTAGTCTGCTTCTGTCATTTCTCTTTTTAAACTCAGCAGAAAGCTGACTTGGTCTTCCACTGTTTCAGATGTTGTTAGGCCATTGATGTTCTGTGTGGTGTATTGAAGGTGTCACATCAAGTTCATCTGGTGTAGCTCGAAACAATGGATGCTGGTGATGAAGTAGGATCTTCCTTACTAACTACGAGTAATAGTGACATCAAACATTCATCACATGGGGATTACAATGGGAAAGAAGTCCACTCGGATTCAGAAATATTCATACATCCTGATAAAAGACCGTTGCATCTCACAAAGAAGAAGTCACAGACGACATCAAATCTTAGATACTTCTGTAATGACTATGCCAGAAACAGAATGTTTGAGTTTTTCTACGGTGTTATTGTTAAAAAATCCCGCCAGACCACTTTATCATTTATTATGGGGGTAATTGTTGGAATTACGTTGACTGCGATGCTTTTTCAGTACAACTTTCTCATCAAAGGTCATTCTATGAGGAGAAGTAATGAGTTAGAGGGGGGTTTCATTATGCCTACTTTGTCACCACTTGCAGAACCCAATATAGATTTTGATATCAACGTTAACGACGGAAAAGGCGACGCGCAAAATAATCTTGATTCTGATGAATCTATGCGGACTTCATACGATACATCAAAGCAAGTCGAAAACGACGTTAAAACTGGCGCGAAAGTTTTTGTCGGGGTTATCACAGCTGAAAAGTTTCTATCTACAAGAGCACAAGCGGTGAACGCAACGTGGGGTTCACAAGTTGATAAAGTCTCTTTTTTCACGGAAAAAGGAACGTCGGAAGAATTTGGCATATCTGTCATCAATTTAGAAGGCGTGAGCGACAAGGAATACCCGCCTCAAAAAAAGGCGTTCAAAATGCTCAAGCACATGTGCCAAAATCATATCGACGAGTACGACTGGTTCATGCGAGCTGATGACGATGTATATGTCCGCGTTGAAAAACTTAAAAAATTTTTAGCTCAAATTGACAGTAACAAATATATATACATGGGTCAACCTGGGCATGGTGTTCCTGAAGTCAGAGACAAACTAGGCCTTGATGGTCATAATTTTTGCATGGGAGGACCAAGTGTGATATTTAACAAGAAGGCGTTAAAGGCTTTGTGCCCGTACATTGACAATTGCATGTCAGAGGTTGTATCAGGAGAGGAAGATGTCGAAATTGGTCGATGCGTAAGTAATCATCTTCACATCGAGTGCACTCATGCATGGGAAACGCTCAAACTATTTTATCATTCCTATCAAGAAGAATACACTGAGGAAAAACCATTTTTAGGAAATCTCGCGGAAAACGTTCACGTCGAAAAAGCTATTACATTGCATCATGTCAAAGTACCGTACATCATGTATAAAATTCATCGTCATTACATGAGCCAGTTGCTCAACGCATCAACACATTCAATATCTTACCTCCGCCAACAGGCTTTGTCACTCAACAAGGTGTTGCCTTACGGTAAACACAGAGACTTATCAGTAGGAAGGGTACCTCCTGACCCATATAAAGCAGATAAAGTCGAGGATGTTGCCGTTTGGAATGCATTCAGTGTCGATTCATTGTATTCATTGTCATACATCAATCCAAGCGATGATATCACTAATGATTATTTGGCTGATCTTAAACAAATTGGTGAAACCGCCATCGACACTGCAATAGATCATGCAGATTCTCATCTCAGCTATAGTCATATCTCTGGCGGTTATTATCGCACAGATTATTTACGCGGTACCGATTATCTACTAGACATTTACTTTACCAGTAAAGATGCGTCAAAGCCAGACAAAGTCAAAAGAGTTCGTATACTACGGCCATTGGCAGATTTGAAAATATCCAACGCAGAAGAACATGTAAAAGGCGGTCAAGATGTCTCAATCTTTATCGTTCTCGCGCTGGATATCTCCACAGACACGGCGAGTGATTTGGAAGAGTTTATGAGGAAATATTATGAACATGCGAGCATGCAGATTTCATCAAGTCATCTTCAAACAGTGAAAACATCTTTAATTATCGCATCTTATGGAGGACGTAACAAAGAAAGCCATGAAAATCAAGACGCAAGATCGCCGTCTGTTGAAGACGTCGTTAAATGGTTTCGCGTCAAATATCCACAGTCTAACATCGAAGCAATGCTTGGACAAGGCAACAATGAAAAAGGTGACGGCGTTTCATCTTTTGATGGATATTCTCATAATGCTCAACAAGCCCATACAAAAGGCACATCACGAGCTGTAAAACTCTGGAATGGTAATAGTAAAGGGCTCATTCTATTAACCACATTGAACTACAGCCTTTCAAGGCAGTTATTTGAATCATGTATGTATTTTTCGTCGTTAATGGGTACGCGGGATGAATCGGAAGGCGTTTTGCACGATGTAGGTTCCCAGTTTTATCAACCTATTCCTTTTTCACTTTATTCTTCAATATCGGTGTATGGAGGTACTAATGCGTATAACGGTGATAGCGGGTATTGGTTACCGAAAAAAGAAGTCACCGGGGAAGCTTTAAATTTACCGATCTGTGGATCTATTGACCGACTTGTGTCAACAGGCAGTTATGTGCAATCAAACACGAATCACAATGTTATAAAAGCTTTGTACGAAAGCATTTATGATTACAGAAACGATCTTCATCGAATACCGGATAAAACTATTCTATACAGACGAAAACGTTAGCACCTTAGCGAAACATTGACACTTTCCTTTTCATCTTATCTGCTAAGGTACTTTTTGGTGAATATTTCAAGGTACTTGTAGTGTACTGCACACTGTGTATGGGATCGTTGCGGCCTATAGTTGTTAGTATAGTTATTTTGTGATATTTATAAAATTCAGGAATTTAGGATTATAATTATATCCTTCCTTCATGTTATTTGCGATTAACGTCTCGCTAAATCTACTGAACATGATACCTTGTCATGTTTTTCCATCTGTAGCTTACTGTGTGAAATATCGTCAGTTTGAAAGTAGCGCGAAAACTGCTTTTTGTGGTTTCGTCGGGAATAGCAGATCTAATGACAACATGTAGGTGTTGGGATCGTGGTTGAGATCTTGGTCAAATCGGAAAGCTAATTTTAGAGCAGTGGTTCTCAACCATCTCTCTGGGGACAGGTGCCTGTCCGTGAGAAGATTTTTGTTCCTTGGTGAGGCTTCTTGAATAAAAAGAACCGATCGGTGTACCAGCTGGACCATTCATTTTGCCTTCGTAAATGTAGCCGCAGGACATAAGTAACATGCCGTTCATGACCATGAGCACCAAGGGTTGTGGTATTTATAGAGACATGCTAACCTTGTGATCAAGGCTATACATCAAAGTGCTGGCATTAATTTCTATTTGAAGAATGATGTCTTAGTATGCTGGTCTGCGGAAGCAAAATAATAACATTTTCTGGTCCGCCATAGCAAAAAGTTAGAGTACCACTGTTCTAGATAATTTTTGATAATACTGTCGTGAAACTAAATCTGGTCCATTTGAACACGAGTGTTCGCATGCTATGCCTACATTATTAGGATCTAAATTTGCAGTGCTATCATGAAATGCTTGCGAGTTTTCAATGAAATTGACTCTTACTTGTCATGATGGGCTTCCACAACCCTGATATTTAAGCATTCAGTGGTGAGATATGAAGTCAAACTTAACATAGGGGTAGGTCAGTTACTGTTGTTTTTTTATCAGAAATTGCTTCTTATTATTATACGAGTAGATAACTGTCATATGTCAAATAATATTTCTTAATCCCTTATTAATAATACAAACTTCTTCACCTGATAAAGGAGCGGAGCTCCGAAAGCTAGTGAATGTTTTAATTCTCAATAAACTAAGGCTGGACGCAAAATCTGTGGTGATCTTCTTTACAACATCTAATGATCGTCCTCTATCGGCTCCACTAACTCTTCAACTTGAACTGATATGTTATACTTGCAAATTCGATCTGTTCATCCATGCCGTTTTTGAATACTAAAAACATTTTCGTGTTGTTTCTTCCATTTGCATTCTGATGTTGTACAGATTTGTTTGAAAGTTATGAAATATTGTAGTCAGGAGGGATTAAGTCTATTGAGGGTCATGGACTGAAATTTGCAATGCCCAGATTACAGCCTGATAATGTGAAGTAAATTATGTGCCTCAACCAAATGTAATCCAATACAAAAACTACAAATTATACCGGTAGCCTTTACTGGGGTTCTGGAAAATGGGGGGCTCTGAGTTTCAGCCTCAAAAGCCCTGCCCTTAATCCACCACCGATGATAATGCTCAGGTCATGATCCACATCCTAAGTTCTTGTCGTTCGTGTTTCCTTTGCCCACGCACCTTATGGTGTGAATCAAAATAATGTCCTTTCCTTTATTCCGTGTTATGAATTTTATTGTTTCCTTGTCCTATTATTCGAAGTTTGTTTAAGTCAATAGTAGCCTACCGGGTTTCTTTTTCATTAAGAAACTGGATTTTGGTACCATAATCCGCATGTGACCCACTGTATCGCTACCACAGTGGTAATTATGATAGTGCAAAGGTTGTGGGATGACTTAACTGTGGTACCTCTCCGTATTCCGCCTGAATAGTGTACAAAATAGTGTCAATGCATAGACTTATGACCATGTGGACTGTGAATACCGGTATCCATTTAAGCATCCTATTCCAATTAAATTGTTCAGCTTTATGTTTAAACTGACCAGAATAATTAATTGAATTAACCATGATACGAAAAATAGTGGAGCCGATGGTGGACGATCCAAATTATAATACAATAAACTGGACTGGACGTTAAATCTGTGGTGACTTACTATAGCCTATCTGTTACTATTTGAAATAACCACGAAATTCAATCACAATATTGGCTGTTACTATGGTATAGCAAGATACCAAAACTTTGTCTATGATGGCGTTTCTTTCGCCTCTGTTGTCTGAATAATGAAATCCTACACTAATTACCGGTACTCTGACAACTGACGGTGGAATTTGTTTTCTCACATACTAGCGTAGAATTGGCTGGCCAGTCTCAGCCTGAATCAACAGTAGCCCATACCAGCAGCCATTAAGATAGCAGATTCGGAATTTTACATCCCCTCTGATTAAACACTCTGAATTGTGAGCGTTGTCGTCTTAATTTTATTGCCTATATTAAACATTTATTATTCAAAATAGCACGACATGAATGGGCCTTATGTATTGTGTTGGCCTACTGGTCAGACTTGAACTATATGGTAATGTTTGCTGTGCTTAACACACTGTTAGTGCCCATTGCTACTATCCATAATGCATAGATTGATGCATATCGAAGGATTGATCTGTTTTCTCAAGTACATTGCATCAGTCATTGAAATTTTACACAGATGTGTGAAATTTAGTGCCTTATGCTATATTGTATCCTAGAAAGGATTATCCTATGGTGTGATATTTTTGTAGATTTGTTATGCCACTTGCAGGTTATTGAAGGAAGGTGGCTTATCCTAGACTTTTTCATAAGTGTTAGGTTCACCGTTGCGTAATCTGATTCAAAGTATAGTGTCACCGTCACCACAAATTTGACATCTAGGCTTAGTTTATTCAGAAATACGCTCGCTAATTTCCTGGTTCTTGCTTCTTTCATTTATACAACTGGATGTTTCGAGTCGAATATCCAGATGAAACCGAACATTGATTGGTTTGATCTGATTCGAATCGCTAGATACATATTCGATATCTGGTGATTCAAATCATCATGCCAGAAGACAGGACTCCTACTTGATTTGATTCGGATACAAATTGATCGGAACCCAATATTTGCACAAAGCTCATTATTTGTCTTTTTTTAAACAAGATACGGCCGAACTTCTGACATATAGACATCAGCAATATGATGCCAGAGATCAAAATCCACCGGCCAATGGCTAAATCCCATGCAGTAAGGGGATGAGCTGAAGTGGCAGTCTACCATAGGCATTGTGACTTCAGTGCAAGTCATAAATGAGCTGGTTTTGCATTGGTATTTTTGATGACGTATTCGATTTAAACCGAATGATGCGGAAAATTTTCCGGATATACAATTATTACTTATTACTATTTATTCAATCCAAATTGTATGTAAATATTCGAAAACGACCATCCATTATCATTTGTCACCTAAATTAAACTAAGGCTGGATTTGAAATTTGTGTTGGCTCTATGCTGTTATTTGGAATTGTTAAATCTGTAGAAAAAGGCTGCTGTGGAACTATTCTGTTGGCTTTACATAAGCGAAACTCTGTCGTTGTATCAAAAGTCGTTGTTATTGTTTACTTTATCCTATCCGGTGTCGGTGTAAGCTAGTGCCTTCGAACTCCGTTTGCATTTGATGATGATTTATCATGTTTTTCTATGTTTCGTTACTTATTCTGTTGTCACTTTTTCAATCATAATATAAGGTACATATTATTTTCCCCGAGGTCCGTCCATTATTACAAGAAGTTTGGAACTATGAAATTGAGATCGTCCAATTTCCTTCACTTGGTTGCTTCCAAGAGGAAATTCTTTTGATTTATGAAATGAAATATCATTTGATTGATTCGTTATTAGCCTACTGAAATACTGAATGAACCATATATAGAAATGAACATTTGAAGTTACTGCAGGATCATATATTTTGTAGACTGGGCTTGCGTTTTTTTATTTCATGTTTTTGCCAGGTTTTCTTTCGATATATTTATGCTGCTCGGAATACGTGGTCGTGACAATAGGCTCTGTTGCAGGACGCCTACCATGGCGCAACCATGACTCTTCACCTAGGCTACAGACTAATACTAAACATCACTGACAAGTGTGCGATTTCGGTGCACTGACTAAAACAGAGCAGGTGCTGTCGGACTGAATGTTATGCTATGGAATAAATTTGATAACTATGGCCAGTGGCCCACATGTGACGCGACAAGCGTCTCACTTCAACACATTGACTTTTCAAAGATTATAAAATTTCTAATCCATTGTTAATACAGTATTTTCCCTGCGATTATGATGTTCTAACTACCTTCTGTCAACTTCCACAATGTCGTTTGACCTGCACAAAGTGATATAATTCAGAATCTGCTTCTCTTTGGAAATTCCCTTTGTGAAATTATGTTAGAACAGAATGTGGCCTATTAACCAAAATCTTGAAATGTTTGCTCACCCTTGCTCTGTAGTAGTACCAGACTGCCCTTGCAATACAAAGTGCATGTGATGGTGATTGTGTACACTTCAGGGCTAGCTTCAGGATTGTGATTATGGGTAATGATGGTTCCTGCCTTTTTTCTTGCCTGCCACATTTTTGTGTTATTCATTGAACTCGTCGTGTTTTTGAATTGATGAAATAGCTTGCATAGTCCTGTCTCCCTATTCTTTCTCTGTAGCAGGATTACGATGTTGCTATAACTTTTATCGATATTGTGATTTGATCATGCAATTTCAAGCTACGCATCCTATAAAAGCAGTTTCTTTCATTGCAATATAACTTGATCGTTTCTTATAACAACCTGGCACTTGGACGGTGGGACGCATCATCATGCTTCACATAGGGATGAGCAAATCAGGGTAATTTTTTTCAATAGAATCATCAAACCCCCTACCCAGTTCTTCACTATTTTAATAAAGGTTGTCTATGAAGTTATCTGTGCTATGACTTTGTTATTATTTAAATAATAAATTAACAGTGGTGGATCTAATCTAATCGATCCTGATTCAAAATTGCCTTTGAATCTTTTGTGATTCGAATTATTCTGAATATTCGATTCAAAGTTTCCATCCCTATCTCAACTATTCCTTCTTAAATTCAGACCAGTGACACTCTCAATTTTTTGGTGGACCATAGTCTGAAAACTGTATTCAACTTTGACTGTAGTGGCATATTTCCAGAATTTACGCTTTTCAATGTCAAATAGTGCATGTTACTGTCTCGCTAACTTGATGGTTTATTATTGTGAATATCAAATTTTGTTCTGTATCCTAGTTAGCGGTTGATGATGGTGAGAGAGTGTTTGGGCTTGGTGTATCAGTTGATTGCTGTAGTGAGTTGCATAATACGCAGCCTCAAATATGTGTGTATACATTAATATTTTGCCACTGTATAATCTAAATCCCTTTCTTTTCTTATGCATTTCACTCTAGGTCACATAAATAATCTAGCAATCTAGGCAATAGATTGAACTGGATGAGTATTCGAAGGTCTGTGAAATACAGCACAACTGATTACATAAGATGGACTCGTATGATGTGATTGCGAATCAACCTGTCGTGATTGACAATGGATCTGGAGTGATTAAAGCTGGTTTTGCCGGGGATCAGGTGCCGAAATGTCATTTTCCAAACTATATCGGCCGCCCGAAACATGTACGAGTCATGGCCGGTGCATTGGAAGATACTCTGTTTATCGGGCCCAAAGTTGAAGAACATAGAGGCTTGGTTAGCATACATTACCCAATGGAACATGGTATAGTCACAGATTGGAATGATATAGAACATATATGGCAGTACATCTATTCTAAAGATCAATTGCAAACATTTCCTGAGGAACATCCTGTGTTACTAACCGAGGCGCCGTTGAATTCACGGAAAAATAGAGATCGTGCGGCCGAGGTGTTTTTCGAAACTTTCAATGTTCCAGCTCTATATATATCCATACAAGCTATTCTTTCGCTCTATGCTACCGGAAGAACCACCGGCGTCGTTTTGGACAGTGGAGATGGCGTTACCCATGCCGTGCCTATCTATGAAGGATACACAATGCCGCACTCGATTGAGCGAATTGACTTGGCTGGTCGTGACGTGACAAGGTTTCTCCGGCTTTTACTCCGTAAGGAAGGCTACAATTTTAAGACGTCGGCGGAAAATGAAATCGTTAAAACGATCAAAGAACGAGCGTGTTATTTAGCGCAGAGTCCGAATAAAGAAGAAGCTGCGGAGATGGAAAAGAAGGCATACCTTCTCCCTGATGGAAGCACAATAGATATCGGAACCGCTAAATTTCGAGCTCCCGAAGTGCTCTTTCAGCCTGATTTAATCGGCGAAGAATGCCACGGGATTCATCAAGTGTTGTGCTATTGCATTCAACGATCCGACATGGACATGAGAAGAACGTTATATCAAAACATTGTACTGTCTGGTGGTTCAACACTTTTCAGAGGCTTTGGTGACAGATTGTTGTCCGAAGTGAAAAAGTTTGCGCCAAAAGACATCAGAATTAAAATATCGGCACCACAGGAAAGACTTTATTCAACATGGATAGGAGGGTCGATTTTAGCGTCTCTAGACACTTTCAAGAAGATGTGGGTTAGTAAAAAAGAATATGAAGAGGATGGAAGTCGAGCCGTTGCTAGGAAAATGTTCTGATCGTATATGACGTCGTTCAAATTGCTTGTAAAAGATTACAGATTGACGAAGGTCAATTTGCTGTGGCGTAGGTCTGCCTTGGACTCGGCCGCTTGATGCTTAATACTAAAGCAGATGGATTAATGATCGATATGTATTTTTGTGAGAATGAAGCTCCCAAAGTATGGTATTCTAGTGCCATTGTTTCGATTTCACACCGGTTCATACATTCTGTTAGAATTTTTATTCGACAGCTATAGCAATTGATTCATTACGCTGTTGCATGTGGCCTACTTTTTCTCACTTCAAGATATTACATGAGTGCTACAATGTGTGTGAAATTATGCTGCACTCCTTGAAATCCTCGAATGCATAATATATATGTTGTACGCTTTGCGTCACAGTGTTGAAAGTAATCTGACATGCGTGTAGTGTATCTCTAATAGCCTGTCCAACCTATTCGTGTCAACCTGACTTTGGTATTAAATGTTTTGGGTGTAGTATTATGGTTTTCATCCAACAAGGTGAAAAGGGCCTTTACAGGTATAAACTTTTTCACTAGTAGTGATAACAATAAAAGTATTTTATCATGGGATGAAACTTCAGCACTTCGTCGAAATCTTGTCGTATTTTTGTAGAAAAAAGGAACAGGTCGAATCACAAAATGTTGTAAACGGGATTATTATAAGGTTGGGAAGAAGAGGGAAATTTATTTTTGTCGAGCAGCAACTGAAAACTGAAATTTACGCTACTAGTGTGCCATTACCTGCATATAAATGTGCTCGTAAAGCAATCGGAATAAGACGAGGCAGCACATAGACTATAAATTAAGCTTTATTGCAAAAAAACAGCCAGTCATTTGTGAATTCGCATATTTGATCCGTTATGTGGTAGCGCCTGGGCCTGGGGCAGCGCACTCGTGCACCATTGAGTGACCGATACCATGAATTAAGAACTCCATGACCGATACTGTTATGGTCATTCATGCGTGGATTTCGGTTGCCAAACGCATGAAGCCGGGACAAGTAAACATCAAGCTCAAGCTGTCTGTATGTATGGGGTGGGTTTCATTTACTTGCAAGCTAGTTTAGCCGTGGCCGATGGGAGGGGGAAGAAAGGGTCTCCGTGAAATATTTTCGAATGAGATAGTCACAACGAACAACTGCGCGGTGAGGGTGAGTACAGCACACTTGGAGTTTTATTTTTGAATCTACAAGGGCAAACTTTCTGAAGTCCTGTAGTCCTGTGTGTTGCCTAAAAAAGGAACCTTCCGTAGCTTAATTCCATAGACTGGACCTAAATCATCACGGCAGCTAACTTGAGATTTTAAATTTGATGAGCATAATTTCCTGTCATCAGTGATCAGGGCTGTGATTACTAATGGTGATAACCAGCAGTCAGAGTGAGCAGTGAGGGGGAGCGAAGTTGTTTTGTTATCTAAAAGTTTGCGAGTTTGAGTTGATACACACCGGACAGGAAAGCAACCTCACGTTTTATCCAATATTTACAGGTGTCTTACACTATGTTAACGAATTCTCCACATAATTGGCTTGAGATTTTTGAAAATTTTGATGATGTCGAGCCACATAGTGATAGAGTATCTGGATCAGCATCTCATGGATATCAACTGAAAATTGGATCAATCACAGGATATCAACCATTGGTAAGACATACCGTAACTGTTTCTGATATTCTTTTGTTGATATGTCTACCGTTAAAAAGCAGGACTATTGTTGGGGACTCTACTGTAAATTACCCAACAAACCGTATTTGATAGTTTAGGCCGCCTGACCTGAGCTCAGTGACTTGAAGCAATAATCACAATCCATTAGTCTAATGGTATATATCTGATAATTGAGTGGCTGGAAAAGGCTCCGGTCAGCATCACCCACATCTTCAGTCCTAATTTTATCAGTAATTCCTTTATGGTAGCCTAAGTGAGAACTCTGAGCAGATAATCGAGGGTTGTCAGAGCTTTGGGTGGCTCTGATAACTTCCTCCACTCCATGTGTTTTATATCATCTCACGAGTCAAGGTCATTAGAAATACCCAACAGCCATAACCTTAACAGCTAATTCGCTGTAGATAGGATACGCCGAGCGTAATCTATCTTTATGCTTGGAGAATCACCGTTTCTTATTCACGTGATAAGGCTACCGGTACTTTAAGACCGGAAGCCGAACCCCTGTGACCTGAGATTCATTGTGTCTGCGAAAACGAAAGAGTCTCAAAGTCTGTCATCACTCTTCATTCATACATTCATTCTCATTTATTGTAAAACATAGTTCCCAGGTTTTCGGCATTCCTTGACTTGAGAAGTTAAGAGTCGAAACACCTGTTGTACGTGAACAATCATTGTCAGATTGGCATGACACTTACTAATAGTAACCACTAATGCTAGCTTTGTATGAACAGGATTTCTGAAAAATCTAGGCCTATACAATCTATAATGGTCTTTTCAACAGGTATTATATCAGCAGTCAGCACTGACATGGGAAAATGAGTTATTGTAGAAAGTCGTTACTAATGACTGGTAACAAATTAGACCCCAATGCTAATGAAAATTTGGAACCCGATAATGTGTCATGTGATAGAAAACAGGCTGTTGTTCGGCATTGTTGTCAACAACTGCTATAGCGATCAAAATTCATGCTTGAAATCTTCCGTATGCTTCATGTTGCTATAGAATATGTTGCTACGCTGACAGATTATAGAATCATTGAAATAGGAAAAAGGATAAGGACTTATATATTATATATCTTTGCCCATTGTTCTTTTTTTTATTAACCCAGACTCACATGATGTTACACATGCACTAGTTGTGCTTATGCATACCATGCCAGCTAGCCGTCTAGTGAGGAAGCTACGGCCTACGGATATCATTTTTAACATCTTTGCTATGCAGTCTCGGGATATGAAACCTACTGGTTTTGTGCCCGACGACCTACCATTACACCACGAAGCCAGTTAACCCATTAGTCTTGATCAAAAAATTGTTGTTGCCTTTCGCGATTGACTGTCATTGATTTTTCTAAGCAACACTGATATATTGTAATCAGGCGTACTGCTTGATATTATATCCGTATCGGCTCGCTCTACCCTTTACGATGGTTGCTGTCTCCTTAATTCTCAATATGCTACTAAGCCACTGAAATCTTGTTGGTTTGCTATTGATATTTAATAATAATCAGAGAAGTGACTACTGTTTCCAAGCCATGGGGGGATTATTACAGTGCCATTGTCAAATTGTAAGAAAATATTGGCCTATTGATAGTAAAGATGATTTGTAAGGAACTCATTCCGTTTGATAGCCTTCACAGTTGGGCGCACCCAAGCTTACACAGCACAATGCTTGTTCTTGCCCTTATAAAAAGCGCCCGTACATTAAGCACTTGCCTCTTCAAGTATCTGTGCACACACTGCACTGTTGAAAACGCAAGTACTTATGCCACTAACTGTTGTTATTACTTTCCAATTGACTGGATGTTGCATAGCAGTCACCAGACCGAAACATTCAAGCTTTAGCATGACCTGTAAATACAGGTGTTGTGTTGATCAATAGGTTGAGTTTGGTAAAGGATTTATAGCTTACAGTTGTTCAATAAACTGTAAAATACAGCTTAGTTAATGAGGATTGCTGTATCTTTATGGGAAATGATGAGGTCAAGGTTCAAATTGGTTGACCTCAGATGTGATAAAGCAGTTGATTGTTTGGCCATAGACGTTTGAAATATAGATAGCGATGCCGAAACATGCAAACAGACTAGAACTTCAGGCTTTTCAACCAGACTTGAATTGTGGGGAGATATAATTATAGGCTATTTATAAGTTTGCGCATATTTTCAATTAAGGATAAACCAGTATCGCATTGATTTCATCTCTCTCTGTTGATCCAGATTTGAAAAAAATACTTTATTAGCTGTATAAACCCGTCTAATTATTATTTATTAATTGCTGTAAATCATGGAACAGAAACCAAAACGTCTCGCTTTCAAGTCAGTGTCTTTTCAAAGATCAAACGAATCATTGACATCAAGTTCAAAAGTCGCATCGCAAAATCTCAAGTTCTATCAATTATTACGAGCTCCTTTCAAAAAGGGTTACCGGTATAGTAATGAGGGTGGGTTCTGGGGTGTGAAAATTACTGATCCACGTCTTAAAAAGATGGGTGTTGGATATTGCTTGTCGTTGAAGAGCATTTCAATGGAAGAAACTGATAATGAGAAAGAGGTACTCACAGTTGAAGTTACCAATAAGAATATGACTTTGATAGATTGATTAATAGATAGAATAAGTCACCACAGATTTAACGTCCAGCCCAGGTTATAGGGATATATATAATTCATAAGCTTTCAGAGAATTGCTTCTTCATCTTGATATTGATCTCATCTTCACCAGATGAAAGAGCCGGTACTAAAGTTGGGCGTATCAAGTTGAATATTCAGAATTGATTCGTGGACAATTTTGAATCGGGATCTATAGCGTAACCTAGTTTTTGATGTCCAACATTTTTCTGTTGGGAGCTAAACAGATTGAGGAAAACTTGTGTGATTAGTGACAAATACAGTCCAAACCAATATAATTTGTTAAAATACCAGGCTCATTGTCAATTGAACATTATTGCTTATTGGATGACAAAATTTCACCCGTGCTCAAGTCTACATGACCCTCAATAGGGTAAAACTATCGATTATTCAGTTCGATTCGAAGAAAATATCCGGTTCATATTTGGAACACTACAAATGATTCAATTTCCCCCCCATCCTACTCACCACCCTTGTTGCCTTGTGACGTGACTCATAACGGCGTGAAAATTTTCAGGGTCTTCCAAATGTTTACAAACGTACGTACCAAATAAGAGCGAGTTTCTATGACACGGTGTATCGGCAATTCTTTGGAGAAACATGGAAAAGCAAACCGTTTTCAGCCAATGATGATGTACAGCAAATGTCAGAGCTCAAAATCAATAAGGTTTGTGGTACTTGTATTTATTAGAGGTTCCAGAATTTTCATGTACTGTAGCAGATTAAAATTAAAATTTTAAATGGTAGTCCCTATGGCGTGCGAACGCCGGTAGCTCAGTAAAAAATTCGCTTCCGCATTTAAATCAGTGTGGGTCATGGGTCAATTCCTAGCCTGTCAGCCAAATCCCTACCAGTCGGTCCCAAGTCTTGCCAAACATGAAAGGCTGTCACAAAAGAAGCATTCGGTGTAGCATCATCATAATGAAATCTTAACACACATTCCTCCTCACACCATTATTAAAAAAGATGGTGTGTTTTCGGAACGCGTTCCGTGCTGCAGGCTGTAAATCTGTGAAGAATCAGGTGCTGATTCGTGCGAAAAATACCACTTGTGCACCCCTAGTGTGCAAAATTTGACTGTTGCGTACAAAAGTCGACCTTACAACCTGATTCAGTTTTACGCAGTGACTACAGCAATATTAGCAAATGCGGTAGCAGGGCAAATGACATGAGAATGTCAGATATTTTCATGTGCAGCTACTTCTGGCTACATGAGCGTTCCATATAATTGTTTGGTGCGGAATTGTGAAGGTGTAGTGCGGCGTCCTGTGCACTCTATCCTTTAATTTTTGGAAAGCACGAGAATCACTGCTCACTCTGCCCTGTCCATATTTGGCGAAATTTGAAATGCTGCAGAGGGGCATCTAGAAAGGCATTTATACATACACCTTGTTTAAAAATTGACAATACTTTCAGGTGCTGTATTTTCACACCCCTATCGCTGATTCCAACGTAGTTTTGGTCGTTGAAATTGTGGTGTATCAAGAGGCTAAGAATCCATTACTGGGTGAAGAGACAATCGTGACGGCAAAAACTTTCGGATGGGGAGTAATCCGTCCGTTCAAGCCAGAAATGCCATTGAAAGATGTTTCAAACGAGGATGCCCCAAATGCTCGAAAGTATGTAGCTGATGAAGTAGTTACGTCACAGCAAACAAATTTCAGATTTTGTTGTTTCTTTAGAATGGATGTGTATCAGGGTACTCCGAGAGCATTGCTTTTCATGAAGCACCAGATTGAAAGTACTAAATTATTTGTTTATTCTAGGCCAAGGGTCAGCAACCTTTTCTAGTAACAAGCCAAATGTCAAACATGCAACTTTTTGCAAGGCCAGAAATTTCAACAATACTATGATTCATAATAATTGATTCAGTACCGCTAGGCTGAACCTGCATGAATCACAAACGATACGCATCCGTTTTGTGCCCTCTTATTGTCAACTAGCATGAACCTCTCATCCCAGACAATCTCGTGGTATTCTAATGCTTTCGCAGTTTGGTGAAACAATTTTTATAAAACCGCAGCTGGCAGGCCGTATTCCTGTAACAACTAATTGATACGTTGCGGGCCGAAAGATTTTGCATGGTAGGTTGCCAACGCCTGTTCCATGCCCTTCAACTGATTGCTTGCCCCTGCATGTCTTGATGCTTAAATAATTACTCAATGCCTTATGACTATTTCAGAGTACGGTACCTATAGTGTAGGGATGGGCATGAATCGAATCATTTATTAGTACGAATACAAATCGAATATAGTTTTTACAAATCGTTGTATCACCAGACCTCAACAGTTTGACATTATGATGCTCAGCTGGGCCTGCAATTTTTTTTGCAAAATTGTGCCCTCTGCATGTGCTAACACCACTGATCTGCTACAGGTAGCCTACCACTACTACCTTCCTCCCTAAATTATATCAAGGTTTAGGTTTGGGCACTGTTCAAGGTGATGTACTTGTTCAGCTTCTTGTGTGACCGTATTTCCGTTATTACTGTACTCTGTACTGGTAGACTGGTAGTACTCTATGTCGCCCGCCACAGCATCAGAAACAACACTTGATTTGAGTTGGTGCAGTCCTGCAGTGGATTATAATTATGCTCTACTCTGTGATTTTGTAGACTGTATCTGGATGCATGAAAAAATATCCACTCGATCAACCCATTTCACAAGTTTTGTGTCCAAATTAATGAAGCATTCTTGTGTTTTTTAGCCAATGAACTTATTCAGCTTGTCGGAGGCTGTCAGCTTTCTTACACAACGAGAAAACATATACGTATGGAACCTATCCTTCATTTGATGCCGGAAAACGTGATCTTCTCTTCCAACCAATGCCTTCCTGGTATGGTAGCAATGTCTGCAAAATCAGGCCCAGGTATGCGGTTAGTGTTTTGGCATAATGAAATGGTGCTCTAGTTGATGGGTAGCCTACAGGAGCAGGCCTAAAACTAGATAAAGATAGCATAGAAATACAATTTACTTGATTTACTGATTTGCAACGAAAATTTATGGTTGACTTTCGGTTGTTACGTGATTTGCAATAAACTCTTCATATTTATACTGAAGACAGTCAAGTTATTTTCATCTTACCAGAAAGCAGAAATTCTGGCAAGGATGGGTGACCACCAAAGGCTGCAACGCCATGCAATCAGTCACCCATTTGTTAAGTTCGAATCGAACTAGTCTACTGCGCTTCTCCATGCGCGTAGAGTAGATCACTGATCACTCTTTTGGTCGTCACTGCTTACCGATGTACCGGTACTCTTGTATTCTCTTTCAGTTGATAATTTCTTGAGTCCGAAAGTTATTCCTCCGCAAACCTGCTACCTTGATAGTGTTGCGATAGAATTTGGCTCGATGAACGTTGAGAAATTTGAAAGTCAACTGTGTGATCGAATAAATGAAGACAGACTGTTAAAAGATAGAGCTAACGATGATGGGAAGACTGTGTCGATCTCGGAAAGAAGACTTATGGTATGTCTTCAGTATCAAAATGTAACGGCATACATGAGTTTATTAATTTTAATGTGTTATCTATATCAAAGAATATAGTGGACGATCAATAGATAACGTAAAGAAGATTCACTACAGATTTAACATTCAGTCTTAGTAAGATAATTCTCAATAAATCAAGGCTGGAAGTTCAATCTATGGCGATTCTTCTTGACAGTATGTGTTGTCTGCTAAATTGCTGGGCCATTGAGTGGAATTTTGCTATCGGAATGAGAGGCCCTTTTTAACAGCAGTTCCTCCTACATTTTCCAAGTGTGTTATAGATCCTATGTTCTTTCCAGGTCGGTGTCCATAATGGCTATTGCTACATTCAAAAGCCACATTTTGCTCAGCTCGAATTAGAAGCTGTTATGGGATCGAGGTTAGGAAGTTTTGGTCGTGGAAAAAGGAAAGATGCAAGCTTAGTAACAAAGTAAGTAAAATTGGCAATTGGTCGATGTCAAATACAAAAAAGGTACGCCTCAATAAGACTACATTTTAATCAGTATTTCGTACTGCACTTTTTGCCAATTATTAATTAATTAATTTCTATTTGTCAGACACTCTTCCTCTTGCTTGGTAATGCGGAGTAGGTTGCATCTGGATGAAATGGTGCTTGATCCTGGCCTAGCTATCGTGATGCAGGTTGAATATCTGTTTGCGTTGCCTTACACGAATCAGACAAATGTTAAAGGTAAGATTTTGAATTATAAACACTGTTCTACTTACCAGGCCTGGAAAAGATGTTTACTTCCCGGGAAGCTAATCTACATTTCCCGCGAAGCGGAAATATCATTACCTATAGTGACATCATAAAAATCTGTTTGTGACCGCCAAGAGTCAGTCGCGATGAAAATGTCTACTCATTCGACTGTATAATTATATGCGCCACACTGCCATGACGTAGCTTTCGTTACTTTCGACAACCTACACGATTCATTACGTATGCGTGGATCAGTGGCGTATCCGGCGGGAAATGTAGGGGTTGTCATGGCAATTGTGATGTCATAATCGACATGAGCCCTTAGAATTACACGTTCGTCGTCTACCCACGTGAAACCACCAAATCGCACTTTAAGCAAGGAATATGCGGCATTTTAGCGCAAACGGTAGCACGTCGAACAGAACCTAGGAGATCATATTTCTGGTATACCCGCACGACCACATGAAATAGTTCCCACAACAGTGTTTTCTCTGTAACTAGAAAGCACCCGTAGGATATTTTCGCTCGAAAGGAAATGCGAGAAACTCACCACAGTGCATAACCCCTACATGCCGTCCATTCGGCCGCTTGCTTATATCAACCGGCAGCAATTAAGTATGGCGAGTGACTTGACCGCCGATGCTTTCTCACATCCTGTTTACTGGGTATATCTGCAATCGCTTTTCCTTTGATCATGCATTGAGCTGCATTCGCGCACGAAAGGTTTGCGTTCGCGCTTCGACGATTATAATTATCGGAAGTGTTCTTAACATTACTGGGGTAAAGTGGTGGATGGCGGAGTCGTTCAAATAAATGATGAGCTCGTCGCTAATGTCTTTCACATCCCGTCTACTGGTGGAAAATTTCGATCCGCCGCGCATGTGTAATATTACCTTATCCACGGACGTCGGACTTATATTGCTCAAATGTGACGCAATAAACTTCAAACTGTGCGATGACCTCAACGTCGCTCCTGCAGAATCGAACGCTACCCATGAGTAGGGCTGGGCACTCGAATTCGAATACTCCGAATCGAATCGAATAGCAAGATATTCGGACCGAATCGAATAGTAATTCGTTCTCTTTTCGAATTTCGAATACTACAACAACTTGAGAAAGCTCCATACGCGTTTCAACGTGGACGTAGCCCGGAGAGATTTAGCTTGAGGCACTCCTTTTCTCTGGTGCCACAGTTTTAGGTTGGACTTTTGTGTATTTTGCTGTTACTCTGACAGCACGCCATGAAGTCGTAGACATGACTTCACATTTGGCTAGTGGCGTCTCTGCATGTTCCTGACTGTTGATCATATATTTTTGATTAAATTTTATCGAATTAGGTTAATAACTAGGTCAGACGCGTCTATTCGGTATTCGATTCGATTCGGTTGAAATTATTCGATTCGATCCGATGTTTTATACTATTCGATTTTGCCCAGCCCTACCCATGAGATATAGGTCGACAGTTCAGAATCAAACGCGTCGCGTGTCATGCAATAGAAATAAAACTACAGCGTTGCGCTAGTGATATGGTGAATTCGCTCGACGTACAGACGTCGCTCGTCAAGAATTCAGCGCTGTAGACGTGTAGAGAATTAAACGAGGGCGATGGATTTCTTATATACAGTCATTCTCTAAAACTCCCAGATGAATTTCCCGCGAGCATGTGCCATTTCCCGGGATGGTGCATCCCGTTTTCCACATTTTTTCCAGGCCTGCTACTTAATGTAGAAATTGATGTCTCATAACTGCCTAGGACTTCTACAATATTTTTACCATTTTTGTATGAATGTTTGCATATCTATTTATTCTCCACTCGAAGAGGTTTAAATTAAGAGACTCGTGCATGTGGGTGAAAGAGCCCAATTGCACATTTTAACATGACACAGAAACCTGAAATTAGGGTATTTTATGGGTAAAATATTGAAGAATATAGCAGAGCTGATATCGTAGTTCCGCTCCTTCATCAGATGTTGCTCCGAAAGCTTGTGAATGTTTCAATTTTATATAAATCACGGTTAGACTTTAAATCTGTGGTGATCGTCTTAACGATGAGTAAAATAGTCATTTCACATTCGGTACGTTTCTGCTATGAGGAAGGCCCAAAACATATCATACCCCACCCCTGCCCGGGGAGCATATTTTCTCTCGGGCACTCTGAGGTGAACTACTGCATGCTCTATTTGGATGGCCATAATGAGGGGAGCGCTCAAGTGAGGCTGATAACCACTGGCTTCGGTGGAATAGACCGATTTATGATGACAATCAGTGTATTATGGTTGCGTGATATTTGTGTCGCATTCAGTATCTGAGGAATCTTACGGTGGTTCTTGTATTGTATCTAGGATCGGTAGGATCCATCAGATCCCAGCCATTGTCTTTATCAGTTCGATGGACGGCATGGACACCGTTTTCTCCAAATGACCAAGATGATTTCATAACACTGGATTTACAGGTATGGATTAAGTCACCCAAACTTTACTCAAGTCGAATAATTACTTGAGTCGTTATAACGTTGTCATGTCGTGGTGGTATTGGATATCTAACTGTGACTGCAATGATTTTCAGGGTGGCATGATGAAGAACCCAGATAACCTTCTATTTTACACAAAAAATATATCGGTAGATCAAAGTAGGGAAGAATCGGGAAAACTAAGGTAAGATTAATGAGAGCAAGATGAGATTAAAATTACTTGAATTACATTTTCGAAAGTAGGGAGCGATGGCGCATTCAAATAGAATTAAAAGCACCACGATTTAAAAACTGGACGACGTAAACTGTTGACTTATTATTATTATGAAAATTCGAAAAAATTTATAAATAATAAACATTGTGTAAAATGCATTTCTACAAAAGAAAGTCCAATTTGAGACACAAGCCATATCTCATGAGTCATGATATATTGATATCGATAAGCAGACATAGTAGAAGGGTATGTCTTGTATAGATAATTAAAGATTATCTGATATTAGTTTTTTCAAGCCTGATACCATAATCAACCTTTCACATGACTGATGGCCGATGTCGATAACCAAAAATCATGAATATCGGCCTCGATAATCCGCCAAAAGTCGATATTAGGCCGGTTATCGTCTGATTATTGAGGCCAATATCCAATATTGCCTTCCTTGCTTGACTAACTGTCAATTCCAATAATTGCAAAATTACAAATATCAGCCTCGATAATCAGCCGGGCGAAAATCGGTCGACCCCTAGTCTAGTATTCCGCCATGACATGGTTGCTGTACCCGATTCTATATATAGCCATTTCATCTCCTTGCAACTTAGAGTCAGAGATATCTGGTTTGAATGCTCGGTACAAGGTATTACATGCAGACTTCCTGACGTGTCTTGTTATGTACCAATGTAAAATTCACAGTGACAGCAACTCAAACACTCTGTAGTAGTTGACATTTTGACTGTTTTGTGTTAGGTTCAGATTCTTGACTTCAGACTCTGGCATTCCATCCGACAGTTCTGTATATGCATCGGTATCTGCAATTCAAAGATCACCCAGTCTCTCTACCAAACCTCCACTTCCAGCACAATCTCCTGTGATTCTAAGGCAAACTACAGTAAGTATCGGTAGTATCATACATCTCAAATGTAAAGAAGATTCGCCGCAGAGTTTTTAACATCCTACTTTGGATTATTACGGAGTTTCACAAGCTTCTCTTCCATCATTCATCTTCACCTGATGAAGGAGCAGAACTCTGAATAACGAGGCAGTTCTGGGCATTTTCATTTTTTAGGGGGATCCAATATGACTTTGTCAACATCTTGAATTGCCCACCCCTGTTCTAGAAAGCTGTCCTGTGTTTGTTGAAAATTAATTTGCTACAACCTACATTAATTTGCATTCTTGCTATGGTGCACTGATCAGTAGTCCGGGTCATAAGTGCATAAACAAATTACCCACCTTACAATCATAATCTTTTCTCTTTGTCTTTTAGCCAAAGTTTTCACATAATCTGTCCAACATCAGTCAGGTAACACAAGCTGAAAATATGTACCAGGTTGGAATCGCTCATTTAGAAATGGTGGGAGACACCCCTCCGGTTCACGCTCCTCCAATATTGCCTATCGGTCAAAGGTGAGATCTGTGAAAGTATTGAGAATATTCATCCTCTTGCATTTTGTTGCCTCAGCTGCATCGAACCATTATTCTATCCATACTTTATTCGCGTTTAAAATTTACAACTTGCGCCACTGAAAATGTGGCATGCACGGAATCAATATGTGAGGAAAGTAGCCACTATAGGAATATACAGCATATTACGTGTAACGTGTTACCACGCACGCAGACACATGCAGTACCACCTCTGCCTAGGAAAATGAAATTCAAGTAGGGCCTAACGAAATTAAATAAAATTGGAATGTAAGTACCAAAAAAGCAGAAGCTCGGGCCTAAGAAATTATGATGATGATGATGATAGTAATAATAATAATAATAACAATAGTGATTGGAATAGGATTGTAGTAATTGTAATTTCAATGACTTTTTTAGAAGCCCAAGTATGTCTCGAGCTGCTTATGCAAGGCTTTATTCGGCCGGGTTTCCACAAATTCTCGACCGTCACAATAATCTTCCGGAAGTAATGGATCCTTCTGAAACAATAGAATGTATCAACATGGAACAAGCCTTAGCTGACCCCTTGCAGGTACGTGTCCATAGTTTAGATACTTACTTTGGTAAATACTTTTACTTGTGACCCTGTCAGGGACTACTGAGTAGGCATGGTACAAACAATGTAACCGAGTCAGACCCGGGAGTGAATTCCGCTTAATTCGTCCGGTTCGTGTTCAGATGTGACGTTTGTCACTGGAACTTCTATGCAAAGAAACATTTCTAGCTTAGGATAAATTTGCTGTGCGATTAGTATGAAAAATAGTGGAGCGGATGGCGGACGAACCAAATAGTCATACATAGAATAAATCACCACAGATTTAATGCCCAAGTCTAGTTTATTGGAATATAATTCGCAAGCTTTCAGAGCTCTGCTCTTTCATCTTCCCCTGTGCTATTTTAGACCAACGAAATCATCATACAATTTCTCGCGTATTCCAAGCCGCAACCAGGTCCAGGAGAAGCTACCCCACCCGATTTGAACAATATATTTTGCTCTTTCCAATTTTATCGCTTCCAACCTGTCACCACAAATCGAATGAATTTATCAAAACAACACGACACTATTGATGATAAAGGGATCAAAAGGTAAATAGACTTTGAATAATAACATCGTAATCTTTTAAAATGGTGCTGGCAGCCGTGGATTTCAAACAGTTGTTTTAATGTTATTTTAATTTGAGAATTGTATTTGCCGATACGCTTGGTTGCACCTTACCGCTTTTTTTACATGGGATAATACAAGGATGGGTTGAAAACTTAGGTGTTGTTACTTGTGCCGTTCTTATCACAAAGGGAATAATTCCTTACCTGTAGGCCTACTACCCTATTGTTGTGTCACATTTTTATGCTAAAGTCTTTGTGGATGGATTTCGGGACTTTTCCCTTCTAATGCTACATAAACCATCAATGCATGATATGGATTGGATATGCATAAGTAGTGTGTATGTATTAATGCAAGGGTCGGAAAACTGCGGGCCAAATCCGACCCGCTCGTCATTATTTTATGGCCCGCGAGCAACTACGAATAAAAACAGATCGTACGTACAATTCGTTATAATTCCACCGTTGCGTTACGTTTGTGTGTATAGACAGCTTTAGTACGGCCCGCAAGTTGGCGACAATGTGTATAATTAGCCCATTTGTGCAAGAAGTTTGCCGACCCCTGTATTAATGGATACGGGGATGTTGCCAGTGTATACGGCGAAAAACTGCAGAAGGCAAAATTAAGTCATTTTGTGCTCGTGGTTAGCGGTCGACTGTGGCATTGCTTCGCAACCAGCATTATGCATACATTCTTGTTGATATTTTAGATTTTCCTCCAATCTACCGTTCATCCTTCGCAAAGTAGAAGCAGGAGAGACTCTAGATAAAGGTATGTTGTGAATATTGTTAAAAGCAAGCTGAACCCTCTTCCTCTACTTGTTGAGTTTTGCAATAGCACATTGCATTGCTCATCAGAAACTGTGGATTTTGTTTGCAGTCTGACCTCTTCATATGAGATATCTTGAATATGAGTGCAAGTTGTTATCTAACTCTAAATATTTAATCAACCGTTGATGGTAGGAAGTTACGCCAAACTCACTCCTAACTTACAGCCCATCCTACGGTACTTCACCTGGTCTGTGTCCTTTGTCAGATGAAGATAAAATTTAATCGTAAAATTTGCTGTTTCAGAATTTAAAATTGCAGTCTCATTAAGCCTTCGAAATCTGTCCGCTCAAACTTGTTTTTGTGATGTCATCACAAATGTTTTTCTTATTTTAGGTCGTCCTGGTTTGGAGATTAAGTATTTCGTCGATCCTGCGAACATGAACGTTGGAGAAAATGAAGCTTTTCTCTCCTATCTTCATTCTCATATACTTCATGTTGACGTATGGGATGGTGATTCATTGATGCTGGTCGGATCTGTTGGCATACCATTAATGGTGATATATGACTCATTTTTAATTTCAACAATGTTTATTAATTAGATTCGATTAAGATCTTAGCCAATTACGCCCATCCGAATGTAATTGCTAAGTGGTTGGATTCATAGTGTGGTCTTATGCAATGGTCTGACTGGTACAACCACCAGTTGCATTTAGTCTAAGAGACATCATGGACCGTCATAAACATTTTGATGATGTCAATTTGTTGCTGGGCCAGGTAACACCCCAAATAGCAATGTTATTTGATACTAGTGCCACAGTATTGCTGTCCTTAGCTTGCTGCCCATGCCCTTGTTCCATTTGCAGGCATATAATATCACGTAAGCGCGAATAAAGAGTTGAAATTACATTTGAATTTTTCTGATAACCACCAACCGTTTTGAAACTGCTAATATACGAACGAACTTGTCCATTTTTAGCATCTACTGAGGCAAGGAAAGCCCGCCGTTATAGTGGATCATGAATTGGATGTTATATTCACTGAACACACAGATGCCATCCCTACAGTCACTGGTGATGTGACTGGTGTAGGAAAATTACGACCTATGGGATTGGTAAGAACTCACAGAGGAAAACTTCATATGAGGTGAGATATTCTGGTATGCTGGCTTCGTGGTGTAATGACATAGATCGTTGGCCGCGAAACTGATAGATCCCAGGTTCAAATCCAAAGACGTTAAGAAACGGTATCCGTAGCTTCCTTCCTAGATGGTTAGCGCATTGAGGATAGTGCGAAGCGGTGGTGCATGACTTCGATAGTCTACCGGCTCCCTCAGTTCTTCATTGTCCCGTTTGCATACACAACAGTATAGTGTTGTAATTGAACATTCACCGCAGATTTAACATCCAGTCATCCATCATCACCTGATGAAGGAGCGGAGCTCTGAAAGATTGTGAATGTTCCAATTCTCAATAAACCAAGGCTGGACGGTATCTATTGATCGGCCGCCATCTGCTCTGTTATAGTCTCACACATTTACCAATTTCTGTATTGTGCGTTTCAGACTCGGCAATGTTGGCTACGTATCAGATAATACGAATCCCAACAACAGATTATCGACTAATTGGAAAAATCATCTCGTAGTCGCTGATATTTCTGGCTGCCGCTTCCTGGGCGGCAGCATCTCATCGGCTAAAACTTATAATGGATTACAAGGTAACGTAAAATGTTTGACATACCGGTAACTATATTTATATAAAAATACGTAAGTATAGCCGTTACAATTAATGCCGTACTTTGTATTTTGATCTCATGAGAAAAGTCGGCAAACTGTCATAATTGTACATTAGACTATGTCAATATTTGTTGATTCTCTGTACGAGCATTTCATCGCCGCAGCGCTCCTTTGTTTGTATTGATAGAACACGTTTAAATAAATAGGATACCAGGGGGGTTAGTTCAATTCACTTATCTGAAATCGGCGTTTTTTGTTTTCTGATTTTACGACATGTCAATATTTCGTGACTACGCTTACATCTTGAGGTTAAAATGATTTATGATTTGAATTATGCTCACAAACGATCATGTCGAAGGATGTTGGGATTTTCCAGCAACTATGGTAACCAGTTGTTGCCGGAAATTATTGACTTGGTGTGATTGGAATTACAAATACGTGCGTGTTGTAGTTTCAATGGAATTTCGATCACTGTATGCGAATGATGAATGCGTTCCTTTGATGTTTGATCTACAGTTGTTTTAAGTTACAGTCCTACTAAATTAATTACCGTGACACCGTAATTTATTATAGATGAGAAACCACAGGTTTAATAGTCAGCCCAGGTTATTAGAATATAATTCACGGGCTTTCTGAGCTCTGCTTCTTAGTCCTTTGAATATGGAATGGAAATTCCATCTTCATATCTATTTTACAGTCTTGCTTTGCCATTCATCTAGTAGAGCTTGATTGCTTTCTTTTGAGGTAGTTTGCTAGAGTTATTGCGCACTCGGTACAGATTCTGGATACGAGAAAAATGTGCTGACGAGTCTTTTGCCGCCTTATAATGGATGCAGTTGGGAACCAGGTTTAAGGCTTCAGCTAGACATATCTTATGATGTCTTTTTGATCCCCACCCTGAAAATGGTACATTTGCTATAACGGTGGTACCAGCACTACTGAATCTCTAGAAGATAATGCCTTTTTTTCTATGTCATTTCCACTGCCAATGCAATTTGATTTCCAAAAGTATCAATCTAAATCGATTGAATGATCCGTTTATTCAAGCTTACACAATCTATCATCTCACCACTATCGGAATAAGTCAATACTTTTACAGCTCTCTACCACCAACTAGGGGATGGCGTGAAAAATTAATAGGCAGCATGAAAGTATTCTTTACAATGGGCTTTATTTCATGCTTGCCTGTAATTATGTTGAATCCTGTGTCCACCTCACTGAAACCCGGAAGGATAATAGATATTGTCAATACAGATAACCCCAGTCTCCTATGGAATATATCATGCTGTTTGTTATTAATATTACATCTAATACGCTTTTCATTGTGTTTGTTGTGCATGTATTCTACAGCCAATGGTAGACCAAAGAAATGTGTTGCAAAGAAGTTGACAGAGATTGATACGGAACTTTGCGAATTATTGTTGCATAACACCAGACATGCAAACAAGTCATTTGGAGAAGAGTGAGTAGATGTATTAAATGCTTTACTCTTGCCAATATCCGAAGGTTGCTGAACTCTATTGGGTTCCTTGAGGTGGTACGCCCATTGTGGCCTATTGTGCTGTGGCGGGCCTATTACTGCCTCTCTTTTCATCCCCTTTTGTTTGTATAAAAGATGAAATTTGTTCCATTTCATCTCTCTGCTAGTGTACAATATGTAGGTCTCATTCCCTTGCAGGGTGAACTCTGATGCAGACCAAGTTAAAGAGAACGGTAGAAATCGCAAGTTGGCAAGGATGCTTGCGATTCGGGAAGCTGAACGACATTCTGTTGGGCAATCCGATAACATCAGAGTTGGACAAAAAGCTTTGGTAACTTCATTTTTTATGCTCGGTATAGGTCAAAGGTCATGAACCTACCCATGAATTTTACTCTTGATGGTGTCAACAGTCAACTGAAATATTATGACTTGTAAACAGGGCTGTTGAAGTGATGCTGCCTCCCTGGAAACGTAACAGTGAAAATTCCACCACTTTCTTTCACACACAGTAATGCATACAGCCGTGGATTCATTTGAAACGCTTTGAAATAAACAACACTGGCAGCCGTACGAGTAACCCTGTTATCGTTTCAATGGAATGCAGAAGCGCCGGTAGTCTGATCCACGTCGATGCAAGCAGTCCAATATGCGAAAGTAGATCTTGGCGCCAATGATATTTGAGTAGCCTAGTCGCAAGGTGTTGTGATGTAATCGTTTTATTTGGTGATTGGGAAATAATTGCTTCCACTCCCCTGATTGCTAGACCTGAAGATTTCAGCACAAAATTTTGTTTTAAGGTTAACAAAAAAGAACGTACCATGAGAATCAAAGATTTACAAACGATTGACGATTATCGGAGTCGTTTGAAACCGAATCACATCACAGAATTGTTGACTTTGGCAATCACAACACAATGCACAATTCGTCCGAGCCTTGGAAAAGCTCACTTCATTGAAATGCAATTAAAGAATCCTTTCTCAAAGCAACACACTATCACTGTTGAAACGGACAGCTCAGACTTTAGGTGGGTAGCATGACTGACTTGTGGCTATGGCTTAGACATTGTCGACTATTTCAATTTTTTCTATTTGAATCCCCAACATTTGTCGGACTTGGAGTGGGAATATTACCTACCTCACCCCCTACCTGGCCTTGCACTGAGTCGGGGTTACCAATATTAATGTACTATACTATATGTGACAGGGTAATCACTGATGCAAGGGAATGGCGATATTTCAAGTCTCTTCACAGTTTGCATACACCAACAGAAGAAAATATGTTCAGTTTTGACCAAATAACATTGCTGCCTCAGGTATGGAAAATTGTATATTTTCTGTTGAACAAAACGAAGCATATCAGTTTTCAATACTTTGTATGTGGTTCTGTTTGGTAGTTCGAAGCACTTGAAGTTTCGAACAGAACCTAAGACGAAGACAGGAAAATTGGGTATTATTGTAGAAAACCGGCCTATTCAAAATCGGCCTAAATTGTACTTAGATCGATACCATTTAACCTCCTGAACACAAATATACCCATCCCACATCTCGGTCGCAACTATTTCGGAAACATTGCCCGTCGAAAATCCCTACCCCCTATGCATAAAAATGGAGCTGTACCTGAGCGCACCGGCAAACCATTGAGATATGAATGACGGCACATGAAATGCGGTTTTTAGGAGTGTATAGAGTGCATTTATCCTATAGAGACAAACTTATTTCTATATCGTACAAAACTTTCATATGGGATTGTAGAGTGTAGAAGTACATATGACATACAAATTCAGACTTTGTTATCGGATCCCAATATATGAGATTTCTATTATTTGCCAGGTATATCTTCGACCAAAAGAAACTGTGTACATTCCGTTTCGCTATCAAGGATTTGAGGTTGGCAAAGAGATTTCATCTGGACCTACTCAGTTTTTCAAACCGACCTCAACTGTATTGCAACAAATAAAGGCATCTTCTAATCATGGAACTATCAAACCTAAAGTTGTGAAGGTATAAAAATGCATTTGGTGTTTACGATATTTTAAATGTAGAACAGACGCCTGACATATTGTATCAATTCTGCACAAACTCGCTTAAAAACCGGGAATCGTAAAGAAAATTATTAACTTGAAGGGAGGGGTGTGAGTTATGACGACTCGCGTCACATTTTTTGAATGACATGACTCGACTTTCTAATTGAAAAAAATGAAATTTGAATTTGAAATGTGTTGATGTCGCAGATGGAGATTCTTGCGATTTCCGAATTTTATTTTGAGTTTATCCGGGAATTATCACTGACAAACTTGATCTTGTCTGTCTTGTTCTTAAGTCTGAACTCAAGTTGAGTCATACACCCACTGAATGACTTAAATCAAGTCACCTGGATAACGTGACTAAGTCAACCGATTCACTTAAGGTGTCACAGCTTATGTGGAATCCACAGTCATCGATTAATTAATCGGAAAATGTACATTAACTACTGTCTATCATATTTGTTAGAATCAGTAAATTTGCTGAAAGTAACTGTCATGTGGCTACCTTCAGGCATATCTACGGACTTCGGATGGAAAGGCACTTTCTGTGTTGCAAGTCAATGTTGAGCCATTACCACATGTCGTAGACCAAACTTTCCGATTCTACAACCCGGAGTCTACCTTTCTTAAGAAATGCATCAGACTACCTCCATTCAGTAATAACGCCACAGGTACGATTATTGTGTGCCTAGTTTTGATTTATTGATAAGTCATTCCTGTTATATCTTTGTTTTCGTAGTCGTGGTTACAAAGTACATCCATTCATTTGACGTTGAGGATCTGGCTACTGTCCAGTTCATCCATCTCTTTAAATCAAAGGCTTGTTTTCTTTAGAACTTTCACAATTTCATGTCGAATGCAGTGATCAAGAAATCATCTGTCAAACTCGCTCATCTGGAAGTAGCGAACCACAAGAGGTGTTTATGAAAGCGCCTTGTGGACAATCTCCGTCCATTAGGAGATTTTATATGGCTTTATACAAGTAAGGGTCTGCTTTAGTGATTACGTAGACCAATATGAAAACATATCTATCTAACTTATCTATTATATTTCAGTGATTCAGTGATAGCGAATCCAATTCAAATTTGGCAGTTCTATATACATTCATTGCAAAAGGTTTATATCAACACTGTACTCGGACAAACGACAAGACTAGCGTTGGTTTTGAAGGGTACTCAAAGCGCACGAAAAGTGAAATGCTACTCCTCACACCCTCTGCAGATGGAGGTAGGATATTTCTGTTTATTTGTACTGGCTGTAATGGGCGCGAATTTCGTGATTGTCTGTTGTTCTTGCCTGTAATAATCTCCACTACAATTCTGGAAGAGTATTCTTTGTCATTTGCCTATGTTTAATATGTCTGTAGCCACGGGGGATTGAACCCGTTATGATTTCACAGTGATTTTTATGCCGGATGCACCTCCTGACACTACCCTCTCTGTTTACCCATGTTTGGGTCCGACCAAGGCTGGCAACCTTCAGTTGTTTCTGACACAATCACCATTATCAGCAGACTGTCCAGGCCCACTGCACACTGCGAGCATGTAGATGTCAGCAGAGGTGCTGGACATTGATGTGTTGCCCCACCCCTCTGCTATTCCTATGATGTCGAGAGCCTGGCAGGGAAGCTGCAAATATCTAGTTTAAAATTTTTAACTTTGGTTCTACATTACTTGAAGAGGAATCAACTAAAAACTCTTTCTGTGTAAGCCAAACAAGTAGTGTTATGCAACACATCTTTGGAACAAATTATGTTGACTGAAATCTGATATTGTATTGATCATCTGCTCGGGAAGCAAGGCATACCTATTAGGTGATTGGAAAAGTGAATTAATTCAAATGTTCTTTGTTCAGGTCTTTCCGAAGGACTCGTTTCTTCTCACTGCAAATACTGTTACTGAGTTAACCGTCGGTGTTCGTCCGATTGGGTCTCCTGGCACAAGATATATGTACATCAATGTTGTTGATGTGGAGTATCATCAACTAGTAAGATCATGGCTTGTTGCAGTAAACACCAAGTTACCAATCGTGTCAAAGGTGAGGATTCTTAATATAGCGTCTCGGATTCATGAAAATTTTATAAAATTCATTGACCATACACCACACTTATACAACAGTGATGACCATTTCAATACTTTTAGTATTGCCGGTACTTGATTCGGTAATTTTGTACTTGGGTGGAGAATGTCCTACTTGCACTTTATTTAACTGGACTTATCATTGCAATGTGTTTTGAAAGTTTTCCAGGTGCTACTTGGGTATTGTTCAGGTTTCAAGCTAACTATATGATATCAATATGTAATATTACCACCTCCGATTGTAACTTGAATATTTTTATTTATAGGAGTTTGAGATAGCCGTTCCTTTGGCTGGAGGTAAAGAGTGCTTGAAGAAGATTACTTTCACTAATCCATATCCTACAAGGAAAACGTTCCAGTTGCTGACCAGTAGACCAGATCTTTTGACTTTCAAGGAATTGCAATTTGAAGTGAGCATCTCTTATCTATCGCCATTTATGCAGTGCTGAGTACTTGAATGCATCGAACTAAATGTCATTGTCAATTAATTTGTTTTAAATTATATTTAATGTCGATGTCTGTGAAGGTGTGCCGAACCATTGACCTGTTATTCTTTACTGACTTTTGGAAATCTCAGCCACTTATTCATTCAATGGAAGAAAAAAGTGATTCCATTTTTCGCTACCCATAACCGTCCCCAAACCCAGACAAATGGGAGAGTTTGTGACAGGAGGGGCATCCGGCATAAGAATCACCGCCGAATCGTGAGTGGTTCTATCCTAGTAGCCACCCACAAGTGGAACGGGATTGTAAGATTGACGGGATGTAATTCTATTTTGCTATCATTGTAAGAAAATGTCACTAAACCAAAGCACTGTTGCGGTGTTGAATCAATGAAAGCTTGAAACCTTCCTCCCTCATCGCATTGTGCCCGTACTTGGGAGTTTCTGCCCGCGTGCGTTGATTGTTAGGCATCAATATGTCAAACTTCCAAAAATGAGTATCACAAATTGCTGCTGCTCAGTCCAACTATCCATTCTTTTTTTACCACTCTTACACTATTGTGTTGCGCTTTGTTTTCAGTTGGCACCAAGCCAAACATATACCATCAGTCTTCGATTCGCAGCAGGAATTCATCAACCTGGTCGACATCTTGTCCATGTGTTTATTGATGACCAAGAAAACAAAAATGAGGAAACATTCCTCATTGTTGTCAATTATATATGATTTCAAATAATATACCAAAGCTATTTTTCTATAAAACTTTCATATACGTAATTTTCATTATTTTTTGTTATTGCTTACTTTACATCAGTCGGTGCATGTGAGAATATGTAGGTATGCAGTACCTGTGTGTAACCCTTAGAATTTGTTTACACTAAATTAAAAACATATATTACCAAGTCGTGTAGAATTTGTATACTGGACTTCGTTTGCTGCATCTAGTTGTCTGGAGGTATCACTTTCATGCAAGATAGGATCGCGGCATCTTCTCGCCACTTTAACTGACGCGGGTGCGTCTCAAACGGCTCAGAACAAGGGCGTGGGTCGTCCCATCACAAGTGGGGTCTCGCGTGGCATGCGAGAGTGGTGTAAAGGAGCAAACTGCATGCCATGTCATCCATTCACGTAAAATATCCAAGCCACCTAATGGAGTGACTGGTGTGAAGAACCTGGATGAGGCCACCAAGTTGTGGTTGCCCCGACGTCTAGCCCGAAGAAACCCAGCCGAAAAGAAGCCACTCTCAGGTTTACATTTTTGAAGTTCTACTACTCGGGCAACTACGGCTACACAAGCGTGTCTGAATCACAACGTGACATACAGAAAGTCGAAGGTGACAACGATACCTGCGTTGCGGTGGAGGTTCCTGATCAATATACGTATTTTTGCGATAATCGCTCAGCCACGTAAAATGTCGATATTGAGTGAGTTTTCGATATCGGTATCGGCGGATGCCACTAAACGACGGAACAAGCAGACTGCGAACTGAGCGGGGTTTAGCGATACTAAACGACGGATTCACGGGCGGAGAGCCGCCTAAACTTGGTCGGGGCTTCGTTCGCCGTCGCTCACTGCAGACGGTGCAGCATAACCTAACACATCAGTATATATCTATTTCGAGATATTTATGAGGTCCGTCGTTAAGTATAGGTATTTTCGATTGGTCCATGGTTCGCATATTAGTAGGCTACGACCCGGCGTCAGGCGAGGAGGTGACTATGGTTATCCCACCGACTTTGAAAAATCAACGTTGGTCGAAGCCAATTCGCCGCCTCTTGTGCACATATATACATACATACACATATACACTGCGCTGATTTATAGCACAGATTAGCAATCCTTAATTAAGCAATTCAAAGGACAGTATGCTTACTGAGCTCGCTAAGTGTGCAGTCGTTCTGTCTTGGTTGGATTGTGAGAATGGAGTTGTTTTTTCATCGGAGTATCGGAACCAACGGGATACGGCATCCGTTGTAGTTATTGGATGCAAGTGCATGTAGGCCTACTTCAAAAGTTGTAATAAGGACGCCATTATGGCTTGCAAAATCACAGTTCAGAATTTATCAAGTATTTGTACAGTAATGTCACAACTCACAGCTGCCTATAATGTGTTTTCGCTATTTTTGATGGGGCCTATCCATGGCCTACTAGCCTCTGATATGATGTAACCTAAATGGACTCTAGTACGCTACTCTGTAGTAGGTCATAATGGTCAGTCCCGTCTAGGGTATAAAGATTTAACCGTATGATTGATTACACTGGGTATTAGTCTAACTCGGGCAACTATATATTTCGTCCATGTAAGCCACGCGCCGCAGCCTACGGTTTACGCCAGTGTTGTAGCTACCTCTCTCTACCGGGTTGCCGTCTGCGCGCATTTGCGATCCGGATACATAATAGTGATCTTTCTCAGTCTCTGGTGTCGACCGGATATTCTTTGAGATGCGGCTCAGTGTTTTGATGATGTTCAACGCAAGAACATTCTAAAATACTCTTAATCTTTAATATGTTGTTAGGTTTACAAATTGTGGGTCTTCATAAAAACACCACAAGTCATGGTTTATGAAAGTATTTGTAAAACGTTTAACGGCCGCATTGGGATAATAGTTTACTTTTGAATCTGCGACACAAGGAAGCTCATCCGGCGTGAACAGATGAACAATCTCTCTCCGCTTTGTTTTTTCAACAATGTTATTGCAACGCTAAAACCCTCACGAGATGAGCAAATTATGGGGCGCTTGACTGTAACGCAAAATCTTGAGGTGATGATTTATTGAAATAACAATCTACTTATATCATCACAAACTTATACCCCGCTTTCCATTTATCAAGCTTGACGAGTACCTCCACCCGATGAAAGTACAGCTTTACTAAGTCTTAAAGTGAACAGTGGAATTATAACATGTAGCCTATATAGCCTTGTCGCCGTGTTACGTTTAACTACCCCACATCTGATCATTTACCTCTAGGGCTATATACATACTGCATAAACTTTTGCAACGTTCTATGATTACCCGATTCTTGTGTGTTTAAAATCGTTTCGTCGTCATTCGAGTATTGGGGCTCATCATCTAAGCTTGCACAAGCCCGTGTCAACTGGTGCTGGACTGCTGGCAGAACGAGGCCACGCGAAGCCACTGCGCCATCATGCGAATATGGTTGAAGACGTTCTAAGGCGTAGAATCTAGCTAACGCGCTTATTCATTGAACGTCTTAAGCAATGTTGGACGGGGTAGCCGTCGAAAACAGGAAAAAATTTGTCAAAATTCGTTATTAATATTATTATTATTGTTTAAAAGAGAGAGTGGCGCTTATCACGGATGAGGTCTGGTGCGCCACGGACGTAACACTAGAAACTAGAATGGTACAATCAAAATTCGATAGATTTGCCCTTTAACATTGCTTTTCAAGTATATATACAGCTTACATCCCCGTTCCGTAGGCGTGAATTTTATACAGCTAAGCATTGGAAGAGGTGTGTGACAGAGTGATTGCGTATGGTCACCATGCAGGCAAGTGCCAATGTGTTGCAGTATTAGCCGACTTTCTTGTTGCGTCGCGTCGTCTTGTTCTTAGAATTAAAGTTTTGAACGGTCGTTGTGGTGTGTTGAATCTACTCGTGCAAGTTCCTCTTCACTTTGACACCCCAGCTGGTGTTGTTATCCCCCACTGTGTTGAGTAATTAATAGGCTTAAATCATTTTCCTTCATCCATGAAAATAGCTATGGTGGCGAAAGCACGCCGATAAGGTTTTTTCATCCAAAAGGTTTTCCACTTAAAAATTGTGCACGTGGTTCCCTGGCATCATGTGAAATTATACGTGAAAAGTTTATTTTACGATATTGTTCTGAAGTGCCGATTGACGATTAGTTCACCTTGATGCCCTCCAAGCCTTTGCGCGTTGGTAGATTTCTGCAAGAGCAAGGTTTCTATATGTAGTAGTAGGCCTACCCTTGCCTTTACAAGAAACAGTCCTATCTATAACTCAATTCAATTTTATCAATTTGCAAATTGTGGCATGCACACAGAGTCAATTTGTGAGGAAGTACCATCTCTGGCTAAGAAAATGTAAATGAAGTATTAGGGTCTAATGAAATTAAAATGATGATCACCACAATCATAATCAAGACCGTAGTTCTATCTCGGTTTAGCCAATGGAGTTTTAACCTAGCCCGCGTGATGAAAATTAGAATTTGTATTACTGTAGGGCTGTAGGCCTATTCAATCAATAGGCTAAGTTTTGCAACTCTTGTGGGTGACATCGGCTTAGAAGACGCGGCGTCATGTCGGGCCACCCAGTCACTGACTTGTCAAATTAATGTATAATGTCCATGTATCGCAAGAGTATTTGCCTAGTAGTGACAATAAAAATATCTCTCTATCTATCTATCTATCTATCTCTAAATATTTCTTTTTGCCAAAGAGCGTATGTATTTTTATTTTGTATAGAAACAACACCGATATGCTAATTAAAATGAGTAAGCATTGTTATATCCACTATAATCTATTCAATCGTTTCCCACCAACACCTAAATCAGTGGATAATCTACTCAACTCAAGTGATTACTCAAAAATTACAGAACAAATAGACTATAATCCGGCAGTTGTTGTAGGCTATTTGATGTTGAATATAGTAAATTTTATTCGAAATAGCTTTCACTAGAATATTAAAGGGATACATCTGTGTGTACGTGTACATGGAAGAAAATTGAAAATTACCATTCCACCTTAGGAACAAAATGAAGGGCGTGGATAGTAAGAGTGAAAGTCAGACTTAGCCGGGTATAGTGCCTGATACCCAAGTTGATTTTGCCTGTTGTCTATTGTGGAATTGACAGCTTATGCGTTCGTAACAGACATCATCACCAAGTGTACCTACAAGGCTGTAACTACAATGGGTAAGATGGTTAATTTCGCTTTAATCGCGCTGGGCAGTTCTACTGTATAAGAAAGCGACTATTTATTCCTAATTCCTATCCGAATCGAATAACAAAGTATTCTACTCTAAATAAGCCTATTTTCGAACCCAAAGTCCCGCCAACAACCGTCAGATTTTATGTGAAAATCGTATTTCAAGGTTACAAAATTATACCTTGTCGATGATACCATTTTTTGGAATTCTATGATTATTTCAAACGAACCCATTGGCGTTGGGGGAAATAGTGCTGCCATAGATTGGATAGCAGTCGAGTTGCAAACCGATTTCCGTACGTGGAAGAAATTGTTACGACTCAAAAATTTGATTCCATCTCATGCCAATCGCTAGTCTTGAAATGCGTTTCACTAAACGACGGGCCGAGAGGACTTCGCGATACTAATTCTAAACGGCGGACTCAGGGACAACGATAATTGTCGAAGAGTCGCTCGTGTTGGGGCTCTGTTCTCTCCTTCTGTCCCTGGCTCCGCGTTAATTATACTATATCTCACTCAAACTTTAGAGACTCTATACTCAAACCTTGCCATAACCGTATCCAGTAATTTCTCTGACATATATACCAGGTCCTCAATTTCTATCCGCCGTTTAGTAGAAGGAATTCCGCGTGGTGCGCTGTCCGTTTAGTATGGCGGCCTACTTGAAATTGAGGCTCTGCGGATACTCACGCGTGTCTGATATAGGCGACTGCATTGCTCACTTCCGTAGCCGTTTCGCGACATGCTGTTATTCCCATCCCACGATTGTTTGTGTGCTGTGGGATGATTTTTTTATTCTTGTTCATATTTTAGTAGTTTGAAGAAAAGTACTTGTCGTAAAATATGAGTTTTTTTAAATTGTCAATTTTCCATGATTTTCCCACGGTTGTATTTCCAATTTTTCATGGACTGATTCAGTTTGAAGTGGATTTGACGCGACAATGCTACAGCGCAAGTAATACAAAATATAGGGATAACTAATTCTTTCGAGGTAAAATTGTTTTATCCTCACTAATATATTAAAGAGAATCATTGTGAATTCAACGTGGTTCTCATGATATTCAGAATCACAAAATTTGTCTCACGAAGTCACCTATCAAGGGGCTCAACGTGACCTGAATTTTGGAACAAATAGATTTTTGAAGAAGTTGAATGTCCAATCAATTAATCCCGAAAGCCATGGCTGTTTGTCATATGTAGTTTCGATAACAAACATGACATGTGTGATACATCATGCAGAAAATCATAAAAATATGTTGTTTTTAATTTGCGTTTTTAATGCGGGGGGATCTATTTATCAGACGCCCTACGCTTATCCAGGTTCCTAGATTATGTTAGAATGTATGGTAAATGCTGATGTAGAGATCACGAGGTCTAATTTCACCCAGCTGTGAATCAGAGAAGAACACCATGCAATGCAATGCATGGTCCATGCATTCGTGGTTTTGGTTAGGCCTATCGCCTGTCAACTGGTCGTATAGGAACAACTATGGTTTAGGATATAGCTATCGCCTGTCTGGAACACCGTTAGTGTGCTTCGAATAGGCCTACTGCCATTATAATGTGAGTTGGACTTTATAACCAATGATATAATAACGGACAATTTTCCATGCTGAAAGGAATAAGTATAACATCTCTAACCACTGCAAAAATTTATTTGACTCCACGCTTAGTAGCAGAATCGATTCAATTGTTTGTATTACAAACGTTGTAATTCGTCATGTTTGTAGCGTTACCAAATCCAAGCTGTTTTTCCATGCTTTACATTCACGCTCTGTGCCGTAAAAATTCAATTATGAGATTTAGTACGTCATCAGGAAACAAAAAGAGAGACCAAGTCCAAATTTGTAGCGCTTAAAACGAGAAGAAAGTAGCCTTGAGCTTGTGCGGCTTTCCCGCATCTGCACTCTTCAACTTACTTCACGAAATACGGCCGCACAGTCGAGATTTGATCAATTTTAATCGGCCTTTTCGCTTTATGGTTACTGTTGTCAAGTAGACTATAGGTTTATACGGCAAAGATTGTGTCAACACGAGTGTATTGGCAATATTAGCCTACTACTGTATCTTTTCCATATATCTTGCCGTACTACGTAGTAAATTGCATGATTTTTTAAAAATATTTTCATGTTGTAACATGACATCAAGTTAGTAATTTGAAACGGTGTGATTTTGGCAGATTTACAAAAACAAAATGGACACGCACCGCGTCTTGTCATTGTAAAATCGTCTCTCTATTGATAGTGCGTGATCGACGCGTGGCGAAGATATTGCGTTGCTGCCGTTCAACGATGCAGACAGCGACAGCGCAAAATGGAGGCGTTCGAAATCAGGGCAATCAGGATAACATAACATTCAGTATCAATCAGATCCTCAGCCCGGAGGGTGTAGGTTTGGAGTCAAGACATGAAGACTGTGATAGCGACAATATTGAACTGGATAGGAGTAACCACAATAATGCTGAACAATCTACTGAATACTTTGAACGTGAGACTTTTGAAGCGAATGGAGATATGTCAATGAACAACCGACTTTGCACTCAACGCAGTAATAGTTGTTATTACTCGGGAGCGTACGATACCCATGCTCATGGATATTATAACAATCAATATTACCCATCTAGCCGTTTATCAGATGCTGCATTCTATTCGAACGGATATACTCAGAATCAAAGAACTAGTTATTTTGGAAACAAAATCGGCTGCGCCACATTTTCGGGAAGTCACGCAGGACGAACTACTGCAAATGGAGTAATAAGGAACGACTTCAACTCTTTCAGCCCGCCGTCGTGCGTCTTCGAGATGGGTCACACCGAGTTGGATACGCGGAACAGTTGCAAATACACAAACTCATCAGTAGGGTCCAACGGACATAGTGTTTCATCTGGATCGTCTGGAAACCACAGCCTAGACTGTTTCGCCGATTCAGCATCTCCAGAACTCTCGCCAAATCTGTCCACTCCAAGCCATAATAGGGTATTTGATAATGATATATTTGCAAATAAGAGTGGCGTCAGGCAAAGACATAATGTATCAACAGACGATCATAGTCGATACAGTGGGTCATTTTCAGCGTCCAACTATCACAATAGTTACGGGTATGCCGCTGCTGCTGCGGCGGCTTCATTATTCAACGGAAGTATCGCCTCTCCATCATGCCGTGTGAATTCCTTGTCCATGTCGGCTCTGAGTCCTGTCGTTGGTCAAACTCACCTACATTTTAACCAACAAGCAGCCGCAGTAGCCGCCGTCGGATCGGCAGTTGCTGCTGCAAGCAACGGTGGAGTAATACGAGTTCCAGCGCAAAGGTATGTAGATTCATTTACTTCACTGAGCCCTGAGCCGTTACACCCGATCAGCACGAACTTGGGGAGTGGGATCCGCAGTTGCTGGGTAATGCAATGCCTTGCATTGTGCACTAACACTGCATATTTTGTTTGTTCAAGACCTCCCTCCATTGGTACAGGAACGTCTTTACTTGGGACCACCTTTGCTTGGATGGAAAGTCGCCGGGATCGAATGGCAAGTAAGTCATTAAATAGCATCAGTGGTATCATAAATATTAGATTTTGCTTACATCTTATGTTAGCATTTGGCACGCGTTGTCCTAGTCAAAGTGTAGCATGCTGTTAGTTGTGTTGTGAGGTTATAACAATACCATGGTTGTTGTAAAATCAAGTTACACAAGAGGCTTCATAACATAATTTCCGCAAGGTACCTGTCATCCACTCTATGTGATATGAGTAACACAGATCAGCTGAGTGTAGAGCATGGATAGTGAAGATTTAACCTTCAGTTAAGTCCAACTTGACTATATAATCCTGATTAGCCTAAGGAGTGCGATTTCTTGTGCAGTATATGAGTGAGTTATAGAAAAACCTCGATTTGACCTCCTACCATCGATACTTATGAGCGTAACATTGTTTCTGATGATCAAAGTAACATTTCCGATAAGATTCACCATACTTTATACCTCCTTAATATGATGCTTCCTTCTAATGATCTTTGCATAAATCACTTTGTATTCTACATTTTGCGTCATTTAATTTATCTGCAATAATATTATCGAAACGGACAACAAATCCGAATTTCGAATTGTATTTGTGATTATAGTCTTGCATTGCGCGAATATATTTCGTGTGAGGTCATCGACTTATCCTCGTCAAGATTTGACGGATTATTGCTGCGGGATTCAATGATACCGGGTCTATGTTTTTCAAAATTCGGTTTCAAACCGGTTTTCTATAGACTTGGGTGCGCGTGGTAACGGGTTGTTTAAACCTTGTGAGACAACCCAATCAGTTGCCGATTGGTTGGACTGTCCGCCTTCTAGTTGCAAGCACGGAAGGTCCTGTATAGATTCTATTCTCGACCAAGTCAAACCAAAGAGTATATAAAATTTGCAATTGGTTTGCGGGCTATGCGTTCCCCTCTGCACCAAGTCTGGCAAGTCAGTATTGGGTGATTGCGCAAAGTTGAGGTTAGCTGAACTTGGCGGCAAAATATGTCCTTGTTACAGTAAAGTTGCATGCTAGTCGGGCTGTGACGATGCGCCCTCGCATTGACGACGTGCATTTTGTTTGTCCCCGAGTCTTTCGTCATTTCTCTTCGTCATTGATTCGCTTTGAAGTCACGATAATACTTTTTATTTATTTTAACTTTAGAGTATTTAATAATTAATGTTTCAACATTTCTGTATACTACTCCCGAAATTCGCTTGGCGACGCCATTTTGTTATGCACACACTCGCCTTCGTTGTTGAGCAACGGTATCGTTATATCGTCGCATCTTATTTGTCAGTACAATTGTTTAATAATGCACTCAACCGATTCAATATTGAAGTTGTGAAAACACACATCCGCATCGAATGCAACAACATTAAACGCGACGATTTATGTCACATGGTGTGTTTCTAGCGTCATCAAAAGTACATGTTAGGAGCGAGCAGAACGATCCCGCAATCGACTTTAAATTTAAACAAGGCGTTTTTGTTGGAGATAATTCTAATCCAAGGGGTTTGGTATTTCAGTATAAATTTATAATGTGACCCTTAACTTTTTAGTGTACTACCTCCCCATTCTATATTTAGTTTAATGTTACAGTCCAATAAAGACGCTCAAATCGAACTGCGCAGTTGGCCAAGCCGACCGAGTCAAACCAAAGACTTTAACATTGGTGTCCGTTTCTTCTCTGGTTTTCATTCAGTCAGTATCGGGGGAGTACGGAGGGTTGGGGTTGGGTGATCCAGACGATTAACCCGGAGTATCAAACCGGAAGTATTGACACGTGTACCGTAAGCAGTGACCTGGCGTACATGACCTTAGTAGTTAAAAAACGACAACAACAACAACGCGCGCACTAAGCAGCGACGTGGCGCATATGACCTTAGTTGTTGAAAACGCCATGAATCTAAAACGACAACTTCTAATCGAACCCGTCTTCTTCTATTATTCTGTTCATTTCTCGTTGCAACAACCGGCTAATTTCCCACGGGCAATCAAGAAAAGAGAGGCACATCTTTTGTCCTTCGTCAGCCCGCCAGTAATTATAATATAATCAAGAGTATACGCTACCTGGTATACCAGCTCTTATACCGGGGATGGTTTTCGCGGCTGCACGTTTCATTTGCCACATGTTATGGTTGCTTACAGCTGGAAAGCATAAACAAAATCAAGCGTCGACAGGTTGCGATTTGCGACCACCCAACTCTGTTTTTATATTACGATTTCTAAGCCAATCCGTGAAGCTTTGCTACCAAGTCGTTACTAATCATGAAAAGTCGTAGTATACTCGTGTGGGAGTTTATAGCTGTTGATAGCCTGTGAAAATTTCAGTTTTGTCTGGAGTTAAGGCCACAATTTAAGAAGGATGCTCGAATCGTGCCGAAAATTTGACTTGTTGAATCGTAAATCGCGCTGATTAGCTGCTGACCTACTAACGGATTAACTTGTGGGCCATCGCAGAAAAAATTATTCTATAATTCCAGTTCATCTGCGAGGTAACGCGGGACGTTAAAGGTTATGCCATTGAAAAACGTAAGATCAAATTTCCGTCAACTGCGACCGTCGGATACCAAACGCGCGGTGTATCGTCTCGTAAAATTCAATTCGCTTAGAATTTCGGTAGCCACAAACCGCCAACGGGATTTAAAACCTCCGTGAAATATCATTAGTCGGTCAAGGAGGTTTACGCTTCTAGTTCACTACATTGTCAGGCTCAAGCATTAGTTGTTACCGAGGTCTGTAGGCATTTTTCTGCGGCTTTTGATTTCAGACTTCACATTGATGGTTAATCATGTCCCTTTGTAGTCCAGAGTGTACATTCTGGCCCTAAACAGTAGAAAAGTGTTCATGAAACTTTCAAATCGACTAAAACTCTTAGGTATGATATAGCCACGGTATCGTTACGACTAGAAAATGGCATTTCGTGCAGGTAACTGTACTACCGCGGCGCAACCTATGGTCGTGCAAGTCCTCCAAACAGTCCTAACATCTGGGACGCAGCGGTGGCTGTATGTCTGTATAATCAGCTAACCTGGAGTTGATATCCGGGGCTTGAAATCCAGTAATTTGCTACGTTGTAAGCGGACAATCGGGCCTATTTGGCTGTAATTAGGTTTCAAGTCGGCCATCTTTATTGTGGGTACTATCTATCAATACAAGCAACAACTTTGATATGATGACGGAGTTAATCCAAGACTGACCGTGATGTTTCTGTTATGTAACAACGACTCGTCTTCCCGTCAGTCAGAATTACTGTAGAGTGTAAACCTATTGCCGTTGTTGCCGCGGGTGCCACATGGCTTCAGATAATGGTGCGGGCGATCTTTTTGATATAATTTTCTCGGCCAGCTGCAGGAAGTGATGTTGGAGCAACTGGTCACCTGTCTTCGTTAGTAAGAAAATTTATGGGCGCTGGTTTTCATCATTCATGTCAGCTGGTTCAGGATTTCTCGTACGCAAGTGTCAAGAAGCATAGTGTTACTGGTACAGTAGCGTTTTCAAAGTTTATCCATCGATAATAATGTGTGTTTGTATATCTGAGACGGTGAATATCAAAATGAATCAACTCCACGAGTATTACGTTGTCAAAACGACACCTGACATTGAGAGCATCAATCTCCACCATGGCCTACTAAAGTACTTTAGTAGGCCATGTCTCCACCTATTTATACGACTGACTGTCTTCCCATACAAATAGTGTGACTTGGTCGGGGAGGACGATATGTATGACTCTGGCGGTTAGAAGCGAGGCGATCTAATTGGGATCTCCTTGGTTAGAAGAAATTTCCTGCGAAGTTGCATTGTGCGCCAACGAGAAGAATGGCGACCCGCGGACCACGATAGGAATCAACAGCATGTTGCGTGTAGCCACGCTTCCACACAGAGTACCACCTCTCAACGTGACTTTTGTATTTGGTTTCTAGTGTTGATACTTGATAGGGTCAGCAAGATCAAGGTTTTGTGGTCATATTGATTGTGTCGTCGCATGTTTGCAAACATGTGCATATATTCTCCTTGAACCTTTTAAAACAGTTTATCCGGAGTGGTTTTTAGTCACTGATAAAAGGTTTATCACGTAACCGCGCATCCTTGCATATAATTAGTAATATCAATCTTGACACTATACCCATCAAACGATTTGTTTGTTTTATGAAAACAAACCATCGTCTAAGAATCACAATAAAGCAGATAATATAAAATCAATTCAACTTTTACGGAACATCTGGCCATGAAAACTATTCTATTTCGTCACAAAATCAAATTCACCTCAATGACCTTCACCGCTTTATTAAAGCCGATAATAAAGTCATGTGGCAGCGTCCTTAGCCATTTTACGAACCTAAACAAAACTGTTGACTAAAAATTGCATTCTTCTTTTAACTCCACCCAATCTCCTGTGTGTCGCTCCTACCTTGAGTCATGCTAGGCGCGTCTATTGCCATGTATTTTATGTGTAAACATTATGTAAACATAGATAATGGGTATGCTACAAAAAGAACGACACAGGTGCGAAGCGATAAGAATTGCGACTGATGGTTGTTTTTATCAGATTTTTTTCGCATCCTCATACCACCGATACACACAGAAATTATGTCCATCTTTCTCACATGGCCCCACTGAGAAATTAGCGCTAACTTGGAAGCTCAGCGGTGAAGATTTTATATATAAACAAGCTCTATATGAAAGAGTATGTGATGAGTAGACGCTCCTACCACATTATCCCTCCTACTGGAAATCCATGGTGAAATCCATCAGTATTTGTGCTATACTTGCCCCTGTGCACCTGGTAGTACCCCGATACCAAACGCGGACGAATGAGCCAGTTTGCGGACCTGTGTTAGGGAACGCCAGAAAATCTGACCTTTCCACATACACTGTGTCTTTTTCGCTGTGGTATGCAAGCGGAAGGCTCAACAGAAATATACACTGGAGAGGACCGAAGCCCTTTCAAACTAAGTCTATATTCTACAGTGACAAGACGAGTTGGTCATCCGTACCAAAGCCGCACTCCACCAAAGAAGAAAAAACCTCGAACGTCGTTCACACGAATTCAAATATGCGAATTAGAGAAGCGATTCCATCGACAGAAATATCTCGCAAGTTCCGAACGAGCTTCCCTCGCTAAAAACTTAAAGATGACCGACGCCCAAGTAAAGACTTGGTTCCAGAATAGAAGAACGAAATGGAGGTAAGGAGAAAGGAATTAAGTCAAATTTGGTGGGAATATTTTGAATTTCTTATAAAAAGCACTCAGGCTAAATCGTATTCCCATGGCAAACCGAAAATCATCGAGGGAAATTATAACTTGTCCGAATCATGTAACTTTGTAGTTGAGCGACAGCTTTATATGAAGTATGGCATCAATAATATCATTTGATGTACATTTAACTATAGACGTAATTAGATTTCGCAATAAATTGATGCATTCCCAAAGAAATTGGACTTATGCTTTTGTGAGGCTTTTAATGCTCATGGCGTTTAACATATATATATAAATATAAATATATATATAGATTTCAGGTGTTTTTATGGTTCAAGCTGGGTCTTTCGATATTTTGGGTTGCCGACCACTGTGTTAACACATTAACTCATATACCAAGAAAGGGAGGAGGGGTCCAAAATGGGATGGCTTAAATAGAATGATGGAAATGTAGAATACTGTTTATAGCGGTAGGCTATAGTCATTTTCTATGGAAACTGACTAAGGGTAACGATTTTCAAAATATTTCCATGGTGTTTTGCGGACTCTGTTCATGATTTTGCGCTCACCTCGGGAGCGCGAGTGTCTCTGTCGACCAGGATCTACATTCTAGCTCTGGCGTTGTGTGTTAAAGATGGCACGTTCCCTTGTTCACTTATGCACGCATCATCGTCGCGAAGGTGACAATCCTCAATACACAACTTCCAATGCAGCCAGGTGAATACACGATTTGGCGCGATACGGACGCTGCGTGTTCAATATATCGCACATTCACTTCTGTAGGCCGACAGCAATAATTGGCTACCTACAGAATTAACCATAACAAACTCGATTTGCAATTCGTGCGTTTTTGAGATCATGCTTGTCGTTCAACTATCTATTACTATTTGGATAGTCCGCAATCGGCTCCGCTATTTTTCGTAACTTGAATTTGTAATAAACCTACTTCACTACTTATCGTAAGCCTCCCACAACTCAACGTGATCGTAGATAATCTGTGACGCTGCGAACGAAATCACGCATAAATCAATTTGCCGCGTCAATTTCATTTTCAATACCTCCCCATGCCAGACGTCGCTTAATTTACTCCTGTCAAGCTGAATTTAGGTTGAAAAGCGAAGCACTGTTATATACTGTTACCGATATAACTCTTGACCACCTGTGCGTTGCAAAACACTAAGATCCATTCAATGATAAACCTTACTTTTTGATCGCGGGGAGAGGTTATCAGTTATACCTGATATCTTGTTGACATTGCTTACAAACATGTGCATGTGGGCGTCTTACCGTTGCATAAACAAACAGAAATCACTAAATCTGATGGCCGGGCAGCATGTAAAACATTTTACAGCAACACTGAAACCTCGCATGCACGATATTCCCTCTTTCTCTGCTTATATAATCCTATAACACTCGATATAAGGGATATACACTAACATTGAAATCGTTGGATTGTGTCAACATGGTCCACATTCTGGTTGCCGCCCCTCGTTTGCGTAATGATTTCAAATTCTACAGGCATTGGTGCTTACTAGGGGTGATACGAACGCACTTTGAGTTCGATTCGGGAGCGAATTTAGCCTAATTCGTTGTTCGGCTCGTATCGGGACGAACCCTAGCAATGTTACCTGAAACTTTGGTACGTTGTCAGCTTATGAATAACGCGCTGTGTGAGCACATGGGCTGGATCATTTATCGACGGTACACACGCAGTGAAGGGGAGAACGTGATACATCTATATCGTTCTTGTACTGTTACGTGATACTTGACTACGTGTTCACGTACATTGTGCAAGTATTTTTTACGTCATCGGATTCGGAGTTCTGTAACAGACTCGCGGCAACAGTTGGCGTTTGTCCGAATATGAACCTAATCCGGGTTCGTACCATATCTCTGAATGCGTACCAGCTTATGTCTGCTGGAATAATACGAATTGGTAGCATACTGCGTTCAGGATTTTAGTATAAAATTTTCGCCAGACCAACTTGTTAAACCATCGCGGAATTCCACGTTGTGACGGTGACAGAATGTTAAGGATAAGCACATCAGGACAAGAATTCCAACGTCGCATTTGTGACACATCTAATCGAATCCAATCGTACTGTATACACTTGAACCTCTTCGCGGATTACAGACGTTAGCGCAAAAGATTACAGTCAAACTACATCTTTTCGATGTTTACTGTAATCACACCAAGTCGGATTCCCGACAGCCTTAATCTGTAACGCGCCGACTCAGAAAATTTGACAAGAAAAATCTGATCAGTTATGTTTCATCTGTGTAAATTAAGAGAACGAACAGAATATAATCTGGATTTATTAGTCTCTCTGTTCTATAATACGCCGCTTTGAAATAGATTTAAAACATAAATCTCGTGATGTATCGACGAAGGTTTTCGTAAGTGATTCGTAAATATCCGTGCGGATGAAATTTTGATTCCAATCTGATCGGTTTTCCAAAATTTTTTGTGCAAAAGGCGAAATTAGCATTTTAAGTCGTAGGCTAACCACGAATTGACGTAATTACGAAGCGTTCCTGCGTTAACCATAGAATATCGGGAATCGGGTTAAAGGTTTTATGTCAACCCGGTGGACAGAAAGTGGATGATCAACCAGAAACAATCGGAAAAGATGGTCATAACGGCCTTCACTTATCCTGACTATACGAGACTAACATCCATCAGGATCGGTGTAGCCTATACTGACGTCAATCAGGACCGGGTCGGATAGCGCAATTATGGGACCCGGGGCAAGTAACAATACCGGGTACCTTCTGTTTTGATCCCAGGGCCTTCTAAAAATGACTCCACTCCGTGGTCATACGTAGTACGCAGTGCATTTGTACTCGTTAAATAATACATAATAGAGAAATTTACCAGTTTTAATTTTCAACCATTCAACTGATTTTATTTTGGATTAAGAGGAAGTCAAATTATCCCCTTTTATTATTGTGCTTTCCGTGTGCGATTATTAATTCTGGAGCATGCGGCTTAGGTTGTGTTGCAGCCGCGCACGGAAGCGTAAGCTTGCGTTGAGGTTTTCATTAACTTTCAATTTGTTGTAATGAAAATAAGAGGAATTTATAATGAAATTATTTTGCCTTTGTCAACTTGCAACTACAAAAAAGCGCGGTGCTTTTATATTACTTTTTTGTTGGACTTGACGCCTTCCATTGTGAAATTTGCGCAGTGTTTGAACGTATCGATCTTGAGCCACTTAGCGACGTATATCCTTTTATGTGTGTAATCTCCTTACCATGTTGAAAAATCGATGTCCTCCATTTCGCCACGTTTGTACTGTGTCTTAGAATGTGCCTTGTGTGAGATTGGAGGGCAATTTCTTCAGGTATAGCCAACTCTTAGTATGAGATAGGGTCATATTTTGAATTCTCTGACTGATTCTTACCCAATCCCATCATCTAGCTATTATGATGTAACGACTATTTTTTGTCACTCAGAGTTGTTGTATAAATTTCTTTATTGTTTGAGATTTAGAGCTGGGGGATTGGTCGGTCCTATTCTTGAATGTTCGGGAACACAGAAAAGCGTCGACACCCCACAATAGTATCCCACCAGACTATCTAAGAATCAAACTTTCTGACTTAGCATGATGGAATTGATCGCTAGCGTAGCAATTTTTCTAGGCTTTCAAGCCGTAGAATTGTTTGATCCATTTTGATAACAACTTTAGGAGTTGAAAATGTATAAAATATAGCGCCAAAAAAAGATTTTCTATAACCGTGTAATAGCTGTAAAAATACATGTTGCTGTGAGTAGTTTGAATCCGCAGTTATATCAGCTGATGAAGGAACGGAGATCCGAAAGCTGTTGAATGTTATAATTCTCAACAAACCGAGGTTGGACGTTAAATATGTGGTGCATCTTCTTAACGATATATATTGATCGTCCGTCATCGACTACACTATATTCTTAAATGAGAAACGTGAGTGATAGTTGATTTTCATGTTCCCTTTCAGGCGGCAAACAGCAGAGGAACGGGAAGCTGAGAGGCAAGCAGCGCAAAGGCTCATGATGCAATTGCAACAGGAGGCGTTGTCCAAAACACCTATTACAGGACCTGATCCACTATGCTTACGTAACGCGTCACTATTTGCGTTACATAACTTACAAGCTTCCTTAGAGACAACGTAATGTGAGATAATAGAGAAAGATTGTCAAGCAGCTCCTGATACGTGCAGATCGCGTACAACGTTACTGAAAGCTCACCCCGAAGTCAAAGGCGATCGCTTCGCTACTCAGTCAGCGTAGCAACCAACGATGCAAAAGTACAAGGCAAATATACTTGCAGACAGTTGAATTAACGCTTAGGTATTTCTCTACACTGGCTATGCACAGCATAAGAGATTCAACGATTCCGCAGTCTTTATATCGACGCAGCCACCTGCTGCTGCTCTATATAGTCTAAGCAGTCGGTGACTTTATTTCGACGACTAACTGCTCGTATCGTAGTCTAAAATATTGGATTCATTGCTGGAAAATATAGAAAAGTTCGGAAGCTCCTTAGAGATATTGTTCGTGTCCGTTGGAGACTAAGGACGGTAACGGGTCCCGTATGGATATACTCAAGTATAACAAGTATCGCTATAGTGATACTTGTGATACTAGTGTACTTGATGTCCGTATCACAAGTATAACACTACTAGTACTACTGATACTTGTGATACTAGTGATACTCGAGTACATCATCCATGGGGCCCGCTGACGCACGAGGAGACATCGTCCCTTTTGTGTCGGAATCTAACTTTCGGCATGAGGGCTACTCTCGGGAAATACCAACGACCTTACTAACCCGATCACAGTCGTCATTAAAATTGTTGAGAAGCTGTAGAATAGACTCTATACTATTGATATTATCGTGCATGTGTACTTTTCCAAGGTATTCACATTAATGCAAACTTTAAAAGGCGACAAGTTCGCACAATTATATTGTTTGAAAGGGAGGGTTTGCGTAGTAATGGTAAGCCTCTACTCCCATCTGTTGTGATAACGATTAGAGCTATTTATCTGTTACGTCAAAACAGGGTGTTTGATATTGTGCAGACATTGGAAGACTTATTTCTGTTATCATATTATGTTGTAACGTCTATCGTCAAATAACATCGCCTTTGTCTTCTAGCATTTGATGTTGGCATGTCTTTCTTTTGTTAGCATTTTTTTATGATTTCTTCTGACTATAGACGTCAGGGCAGTCACACAGCATCCAGATTTTGCAGACCAGTCACTCGAGTGAATGGCCTGTCCCTGGACATTGTACATTCCTGGGCGCGAAACCCCACTTGTGAAGGGTCGACCTGAAGCATCCCACTCCTTAGTCAATTAAAGTTCACACTAGACGAGGCAGATTGAAGCAGATCGGGAGGCTTCTGGGGCTGGGAAGCATGTCTTGAATGTGTTATATGTTAGACAGTCTATAGAACCGTAGCCCTACTCAAAAGAGGATATGTCCATGTTAGTCGGGCAAACCACCTGAAGACTTACGTCTATAACGGCGTCAGCGCCTAGTTGACAAGCTTTTGGAGCTGCGCTTTTTTTAAATGTATATTAAGCACAGATTTCTTGAGCTATACGCGGTGGTTCTCGATACGCACTCGTGACCAGCGTTTCTCCGATGTCATCATCCCTAAGAGACCCCCAAAGCACTTGACTATACTCACGGGAATATCTGTTCCTACTTATCTAAGGACAATCTTATTATTGATATCAAATTGTTGCAGATGAATTTTCGCATATACTTGATAATGAGTACTTGTCAATTTCTTTCGCACAGTCTACCATTTTCTATATGAAAAATATGCCGTTTTATCATTTATTATTCATTCATAAATTGCAAATGAAACTCACATAATCCTACTGAAAATGATCTCTGCTATTTTGCGGATGGAGGTGTAGTTTCGATGGAATAGGATCAAGCGGTAAGACCTTATAACCGTACGCATTGGCTAGCAATAAAGTCATCGTAAATCCTCGCCAGTGGGTGGCTGCAGTCAAATTATGATGATGGCACACGCACACGCCTATGCGGTTATTGGAAGTAGGTCTGCAATCAATTGTTGAGGTAACCTCACCGCGAACTTGCCATCTACAACACGCAACGTGCCTGGGCAGCGGACAACGCCGCGACTAGTCACTACATCGAAAACGAATTTCGTACTGAGCGATACGACAGACGCTTCGTAAATTCCTGATAAACAATAGGCCTACTTCCATACGCATACCGGGTCGATTTCGGAATGAACTGATTAGACCCACACTTACATCTTTTACTGAAGCGATCGTATTTAAGACCGTACGAGACCCCGTCCACCGATTTTTCATGTGACACCGTGCAACGGTCTGACAGTCCGAAACAAAATGGAGTCGCTTTCTCGCGAAGCGCATTAAAACGGCCCATATTATAGAATGTGTGGATTGTCGAAGGATAATTTTAATCCTGTGAGAGTGGTGGTAGGCTATATCACTGCAAGGAATCATAGACACAAGAAGATTTCACTCCAACTTTAAAATAATCTTGTAAGGAGCATGTTTGTATTACGGTAAATGATGTATTCTCAAGCTGTAAGTAGACGTCTCGATGGCAACAGAATCGGGAAAAAAACGGAAGTTATAATTGGCGATTGCTGAGTTCATTGATTGCTCAAAGTATATTAAGACGCAATGTACAGTACTGTAGTAGCTCAAGAAAAAGATATCACATCCCTTATCCCATAAAGTAAATTCCCTACTGTAGCTACAAATCGTCATTCCACTCGGCGACGAGCCGCGAGCCGTTTTTATTCGAGTAGCTTTTATTAGGGCCTGCGGCCATGTCATCGAAATGACTAACGGAAGTGTACAATCCTCATTGGCAGTAGCCATTTGCTACCGAAATTGACCATATGGTAGCGATTAAAAAAATCTCCCTGAAATGCCAGCGGGGATATTTGCCTATATCGGTCGGTGGCGTGTTACCTCCAGGAACTTCTTTCCGTGCAACCTTTCGTTGCAGTGACACGGCAGTATATAGGCCTACGACCTACGTGCTTCGGCGATTCGGGCGTTACGTATTGCAATCGCAAATGTCACATATATCTGAATGATTTCTAATTTGTAACTTTGTGCCTTTAATACAAGGAATAGATAGACGACTAGATAAATTGCATGCGAGCAGGTAGACCTAATGAGTGCGCACGAAATGCTCTAATTCCCTTAAACATTGATTAGGCCATGGCCTACTAAAGTAGTAGTAGGCCATGATTAGGCCTACAGAAAGGCGTAAGAAATGCATGGACATGCCATTTTTCACATTCATCACATGAAAATGAAAGAAGTCGAGAAATCTTCACACGTCAATGCGCCAAGCATCGCCTAGCCCCTAACCGTCAACATCGTACGGTGAAAAAGCGTAATCCTTCTTCTGTGAATGCTGAAACAACCATTCAACAATCAATTTTTTAATGTAAACATTTATGGCGTAACAGGCTTTCTCGGCTAGATGAAATATCTCAGTCCGCTGTCAATTGTTGATCGGAGGCATAACTTATAAGCACCTGGAGTATTTAGAGAGTATTTTTTTACCAGACAACTTTTTTAGCAGCGCAAATTTATGTTGGTGGTCTCATAGCATTCTTTTCACGGTCCTTGAGAAACAACATCTGGAGCACTTTAGGTGAGCCCGCTACCACAACAGATTTTTTACAACTTTTGCTATCAGAGGGTGATTCATTATCGTATAGCTTGACTCTAGCTGTGATAGAGAAAAAATATTAGTCTCAAATTTGTACGGATTGAACAATATATACTTTTAAACGGACCTACAGCACAATGTTAAATCTGTACGTATTTCAAGCGTAAGTGCGTGGATAAGTGTATGTGTTGGTCATTTCATCAATTGTGAAATTTCTCTTACACTACTTGTTTACGAATTTTCATCACAGACCGAACGCACCTTCCTCATATTTATGATTATCCGTAATGCCTTTGATAAATGTCTTTGGGAGATTGCTTTAGGCCTACTATTCATAGACCTAATCCATGGCGGGGATACACCAATTACAATTTATGATTTGAACAAGAAAACTTTAAATGCTGAAAAAAGCCATCTTTAGTTTAATACGACCGACAGTAAATATCCCCAGAAGTGATGAATATATTTGAGTCTTCCGGCGTAAATATGAAATACTATAAGCTTAATAAAGAACGGCTGGCCAGTGGTGATGGGATAAAACAACCCGTGAAGTATGTGCTGTGGTGCTACAAACTACTGTAGGGGTGCTTTTTATAGATAGACAATAGAGTTATGATATATAGCGCGTGTACGCATAGCCCTGTCCACCCTATTATTTAAACCTAAACGATTAATATTTGGCATTGCCTCCCCTAATGGAGTCGAAACTACAAAATGCCATCACGTGAGGTTGTGTGACGCTGACGTGCCGACTATGCCAAGGTTGTACCGATATGAATTTGAAATCTCACGGGAGATACATTCGGAATATGGAATGTATTTGTAACTGACAACTATATATATCTGACTGCTGCCGAATGTCAGAAATACACCTGGCAACAGCTTGAGGTCACGTTCGCGAGTAACCATATGAACGGCAATGCTCAAATACACCACATTAGAGTAAGTTTATCACAAATGATGAATGTGACTCCTGTCAAAGCATAAAATCGCACGAGCCTTTCTTCCGCAGACCGAGCAAGCGTAAAATTTGCGACAAATTATTCTCTTGTGGAGCTGTCGTTGTTTTTGATACGAACTTTTCATACGCTGTCTTACTCTCGCGTTAGGGCTCTTTGGCCATCGCGTTGTGTCCGTCATCTATTCAGCAGCTTTGTTATTATCGATGAACAAAATCAATGATGTAACTAATTTTAGCCTATTCGAGATCTCAAAATTTCGTCTACCACCTAGAATAGGCTGTACGACGTACACCTATTACGTAATTGGCTACGTTTTGATAAACGTAGCGCGAATTGCATTAACCGATGGACATAGCATATTACGACGCATCGTGAAGTCGCCCCACCACCTCCCCGCAGCTGTAGCGTAGACGCACATTCAGATTCTTTACTGAAGCTCATGCGTCATCTAGCGGAGAAGAATTTAGGAATAGGGTTATGGATGATGAAACGTCATCCAGCGGTGCGAATTTCAAAGCTGCATAGAAATTGATGGTGTTTAGTTAATTCTCTCTTGATTATCCACCATTTCTTTCTTGATAATGCTTCTGAGTATATAAAAAAACATAATAATCAGACAACCTGTCAAGAAGTCGTCGCCACACCTCGTATCCCGCCTCTGTGGTTGTCCGTTCGTTGAAGAAGGGAGTGAAATTTTCTAGAAGAACAGCTGGAACAGATCAGTCTCGTGATTCCGACGTTTTGTGCGGCGGTCTCTTTTGTTTGCCGTCTGCCAGTGTAGTTTTACGCGTCCGCTTTGTCGCTGTCCTTGTCTGTTCTGTTGAAAGCGTGGCGGGCGGCCTGTCATCGAGTTGATGAGGTATCTAGGAAGGCATATGTTTGTGGAATAGGCATTACCAGCGTTTGCACACTGTTTGTGGACGTCCTTGAAGTAACGGAGGAAATCTTTTCGAAATATTTATAAAGCGCAACCGTGCCACTACTGGTACCGCGGTACGTATGGTTTCCTTAGTTGACTGCATTTCTTATTCTTCGTTAGTATTTTGGTAATGCATTCTGTAGGCCTGAGTTTGTTGTGTAGTTTTTTTTATTTGAGTCATGATTGCACCGCAACCCAGATCCCACCATTGCTCAATGTCAATCCTCAGTGTTGAAGTGACAGCTATTTTTGGTATTTCTTTAGAAGTACTCCCAACTCACGACGGAACCGAATGGAGCTGTCAAATGACAGATTAAGGCATGCTGAATTCAAAAATCACCCTCCCGTCGCTCATAAAGCGAGAATTTGGAAGTTTCAGACAGCCAAAATGTCAAAAAGCCCAAGCGAAATCAGCGCACCACATCACTATCAGCTACGGCTAAAAACAACGTTACGCTTCAATGCACATATGTCATCACAGTTTCATGGCTCTTCGACTCAGTCCGGGTACTAGGATAGAGGAGGGGGCATGTCCAAGGTGGGTTGGGTGTGGTTTGGCCGGGCCAAGGCCAGCAACCACCCGCCTGCCGAGACATGCACCCTCGACAGCGCACGTGGCCTGATGCATGCTTGGAGCTGGGATGTATGTATATGCTGTGAAAGGCTTCGCGACCTGTGAGGAGCGAAGCGTAGTCGTCCACCTCTAGTAGTAACGCTGGGAGCCATGAAACAGTGATGACGTATGTGCATTGAAGTGTAACAGGCTAACAGCGCTTGTAGCCGTAGCTGATAGTGCTGTAGCGCGTCGATTTTGCTTGGGCTCGATGACATTTGCCTGTCTGTAACTTCCAAATTCTTGGTTAGCGAACGACGGGAAGGTGATATTTGAATTCAGCATGCCCTAATCTGTCATTTGACACCCCCCTTCGGTTCCGCTGTGAGCTAGGAGTACTTCTAAAGATTTACCGTTTTTTTTATCAAGTCGAGATAGGAGGTTCAATATCGATCAGTTTCAGTGTCAAGTAACTAACTTTTGTTGGCTGGCTTACCTTGCTTTTTTTCTGTCATAGGCTATAATATATATGTCTTGTATTATTGCTATTTCATGAAATCTTAACATTACACCAGCTTCATGGGGTAAGAGTGTCTCGGTATCTGTAGCTTTCTTGCTGGACGGTCAGCGCATTGAGGATAATGCGGAGGGTTGGTGCTTGACCTCGATTGCCTTCCGACTCCTATAATGCACATGCTTGCATGATATGCATAATTATGCACCAGTGTGCGTATCATATGAGTCTGTAAATGCTGATCAAGGAGGCTTCAAAGCTGGGTAGCTATCCATATCCATCGGTCAGTCAAGCGCTCCCCTTCACACTTATCTCCAAAATGCCAGCCGTCTACGGATAACAGTTTTTTGGGATTTGAATCTGGAACCGTTTTCATGGCTGATGACCAACCACTGTACTGCAAAGCCATTTGTGTAGGCCTATTTGTTTGTATTCTGTGTATCAATTGATCTCAACCAACCCTATAATAGGTACAGCGTTTATGCAAACTAGACCAGAAAGTGATGGTATGAGGTAATAGGATAACATCTGCTGAGTTAGCTCTGTGCTCTGCACTTCTTCATGTAATGCTGATGCTGACACAGCGCAAATTTCTGAGCTTTTTCCGGCTTTGTATGCCAGACAGGGTATACCATGAAAGACAGATGGAGAAATCGAAATGAGTATACTGTATAATTTGCTCAGTCAGCTGAAATGAAATGCTGGAGTGTGGAGTGTTGTTAACTGATTGACGAGTGTCAATTTGAGGCTTATGTGACTGATTTTTATACTGTCAGTCGTCACTGTTATTGAACTTACTAATATGGAATACCAGTACTCATGCTGGATTGGAGAGTCTTCTGCTTTCTCAGGCATTGTACGTTCGTACACTGATTGATGTTATTTCCATCTTCACCTGATGAAGGAGCGGAGCTCCGAAAGATTCTGAATGTTCTTTTTTCTCAATAAACCAAGGCTGGATGCTAAATCTGTGGTGATCTTCTTCATGATATCTATTGATGTTATTACTGTGATGTAGTCTATAATAAATGATCTGTCATCATGAGCTTTTAATTGACCTATCACCACTACCAATTAGAACAGAAATCAGTTAATGTCCTAATAGTCCTATCAACATCTGTTCTTTTAGTTTTTCTCTTGCGTACCATCTGTTACTAATATAGCAGAGCCGATGGTTGCTGATCAATAGAATGAATAGATATCATAAAGAAGATCACCACAGATTTAACGTCCAGCCTTGGTTCATTGAGAATTAAACCATTTAGAATCGTTCGGTGCTTCGCTCCTTCATCAGGTAAAGATGCAATACACTGTTAAAACTCGGTCATTCAACATTGTTGTGATAAGCAAGTCATCCCACGCCTTATGTCGAAATTGTTTATCTTGCTTCCTGCATACGGACTTTGTCACTGCTTACATTTTGTTTAGAAAGGCCTTGAGCTGGTTACATATAACATTTTGCACCTTGGTTAGTGATATGGCATACCAAATGGGTATGATGACTAATGATGTGACTATTACAGCTGGCATTACCAATCGGAAAGTTTGTAAAATGGTAGGCAGTTGCCGCATTTCATTAGTATGGTGTGGTACAAAATATCATGAGAGGAAACGCACAGGGATGAAATTACAAATTTTAATGTTGTAGACTAGCCTACGTTATGTGACTTCCAGTCTATTGTATTGCGAGTGCGCTTGCAGTTAGTATATAATTATATACAGTATATCTGAGTATTGTATTGCGGCTGTACAGTGTTTATTATAGTATAATTTTGATCTGCTATCCCTGTATTGTTGCTGTGCATACCAAAAGACTTTGGTCTGAATGTGGAAAGGATAGTGGTGAGTGTCATAGGCTGTCGACTGAATCTTGGTTGTTGGCATGCAGTATGATTGAATCATTTTCCTCCATGGTAGTGTCCACACCGCTGTGGTATCGTACATGTTGTTTTCCTTGCCGTGTTGCACCTCCACTTCTATGCTATCGCAAATATATTTGCCTAGCTAATGAAAGAAGATATCACCATGCTGCTGAGTAGGCCTAATCACCCTCGGGTTATTAGTGACTAGCTGATCTGCACTGGTGTAGAATGACTGTAGGCCAATTTTTCAGGCTTGTAAATTCCAATAATTACAACAGCTCGTCGCTAAACAGGCAATGTATATATATAGATAGATATATATACTTCTATCATAAACACGCAGTGATAAATTTTATTATGAATCAAAGCATTCAAGACTCAACCTTCAGTTCTATATCTGTGTGCATTGGGAACAGAGTTATTTTGGTCAGGGCTAAAGTCTTCAAATTTTAGAACAGGGTAGGAGACTACATGAAATAATATAATTATATATATATATATAGATAGGCCTATATAAAGTATTTTTAGACCGTAGGGTTGTACCAGACATCCCACATTAGCCGTATCATAATTTCCTTTAACGAATTGCCAAGTAAGGTCTATTGCAGAAACAGCTTCAAATGATTTGACGATTCAAATTCTGATTCCACCCTCATTTCGAAGTGAGTATTGGGAGGATCCAATATTTTCTTAAGCGTGAAGTTGGATTTCGGTCAATAGACACATTGCTGTGGGGACACGATTTTTAGCAGGGTGAATTACTTTCCATGTCTGCTAGCGTAGCTGTTTGAAGTGACGTTTTTACAAGCAGGAAGTCTAAACATTGGCCCTTGCTGCATGCTCATAAAGTGGCATAAATACTTCTTTCCTTGAAATGCATTGGTGGTTAGTTACTCTTATGCTATTAGGTACTTTCTGATACATGGGCCTACTTTAGTTCCGGAGTCTGTTTGTGAGAGTTAAGATATATTTCCTACATGAGCCAGAGAATCTTGGTTTATTTAGTCACTCAGAATAATATGTCCCTGTCGTGGTTGATTAGTTGAAAGCGTCTGCTTTACAGTTGTGATTAGTGCGAAGCAAATTGAATAGGCCTAGGCTTAATGGACGATATGATTTGATTCAACCAACAAGGCAGAAAATATTGTATAGCAGCATTGAAAGTCTATTAAACATCATCACTACAGTATTGGCAGCATAATTGTGTTTCAAGGAGTATGCTTTTGTTGATCATTATCAAGATTTCTAAGATAGGCCTAGCTGTAATTTTATGAGTCTTTTTATTCTGTAGGCCTACTGGTAGGAAGCTTCTTTTGTCCAAGCTTTAATACTTTCCATGCTACAATTGACTGGCTTGCTATTTGGCAACCTTGATTCCGATCATCTGAATTCTATTTCAAGTTCGATTTCTTTAACGTGTGATGCTTTCTTGCAGATTTAAGTATTAGTCAGTTTGTCTAGTTCATCTGTAAGTAGCAAGCCCTTGTTGTGACACAAGGAAGTAGTTCGGTATGAAGTTGCTAAGCTTTATTATTGCTATTGCATTTTTTTGCATAGCTTTTGGTAAGTACGCCTTATCAGTTTATTTGCCCTGATCATGTGTTCTACTCATTGCTCATATGACTCATCAAATGTTGTTTAGCAGTGAAGCTAAATAATGATCGTGTTTGAAATTTTTGGGATCTATGCCGAATTGATTTAAATAGCACTGGTAATTTTTTTTGATTCCATGATTTGATGATGATATTACCGGAAGACTAAGATTTGTAATTGATATGGCTCATAGCGAATACAGTAGTGTTTTAGTGTAGGTCTGGTCAGTAGAATCTGCCGTCCGTCAAATATCATCAAGTGTTTTGATACGACTTTTCCAGTACTGGCTGAGCCAAATACAACAGTACCCGCCACAACCACGACAACAGCACCGGCCACAACTCCGAAAGCTGGTCTGCCTGTCAATAAATACAATGTCACAGAGAACAGTAATGGAACAGTATGCTTGCTGGCAAACTTTGCAGCCCAATTCGTTCTGAAGGTTTGAATGACATTATTTTTACGATCACTGCACCAAAACTGCATAATTAACGTATGTCGTTGAACTCAACAGGGTACCAATATAACCAATACTTGGGATGTGGATGAATCAGCTAGTGTGGATGAAACACGAAGTCACTGTAACAGATTGGTCGTGGTTTTCACTAATGGTGAATTTGTCATTGAGTTTGATGAGGAAAAGAAGAGTACTTTCGTAAGTGGAGTCACAGCCAATCTCAAACATCCTGGTAAGGCGAAGTTGTTTTTTATACCAATGCAAAGTCTCACGTGATCCATATACAGACATGAAGTCCACAGCGAGCAATCTTACAGAAGCTAAAACAACAGAAGGATCATCCTACTTGTGTACAGCTGGTATTAACATTGACATGTCACACAACGTCACTTTCAAAATGACCAAAGTTCAACTCCAGCCGTACTCTGTCAAGGGCGGAACGTTTGGCACAGGTGAGATTGAGTTGTATTGCGATCAATTTCAGTCTTTAATTCATATTCGTTTGTGATCTTTTAGTCGAAAATTGTAATGAAATCAGTGGTATTGTTCCTATTATTGTGGGAGCTGTCCTCGCCGGTCTAGTTGTAGTAGTCGTCGTGGCGTACTTTATCGGGAGGAGTCGAAACAGAACTGGCTACGAGGAAATCTGAAAGAAGCCGGTTCTACTGCAAAATACCGTTCAAGTGTCATTTATTCAGCACAAGCTATTGCTTTGTGTATTATATTCGTATGAATAAGTGATTGATCGAAAATGTAGCTGTTGATTGCATCTTTGTATCGTTTTTGTCTTAATTTTTTTTTCAATGGAGTGTCTGTTATAAATGCATCGTCTTTGATGGCAGTTATCTTGTATACAATATGTTGGTCTCCCCGCAGGCCGATCGTGTTCATGACGTAAGTTAATGAAATAAATACCTTGCTCTGTGCAATATTCTGAAACGCTTGCGCGTTCGTCGCGAGTGTGAAGTTTTCGTGTGTGTTAGATAGGTTTGTTGTTGTGTAGGCTGCGTCCTGAAACTCCTGTTCCCTTGTTTCAGCTTTGGAGTGCGTCGATGATTTCTCTGAGAACGTCTTGATACCAATCATTGTGGGAAGCACGTTGGGTGGACTCATCATATTAGTTGTCGTAGTTTACTGCATCGCACAAATGCGGTCGACGCCAGATTATCGGGGTCTTAGCAACGTCGCAGTCCCATGAACACAGCAATCAAGTTCGGCCGTAACTTATTGGCCCTTTATTTTTTTTTGTTTTGTGTGAACTTCATTGGCGTCCCACTGTATTGTGCAACGGCTTTGTCCTGCGTCTCGCACGAATTTATAGAGTGATGCAAGGGAAGCAATAGTAAAGGTTTCCGTCGTCATGTGAGCCTTAATGTTTGTTTCAAAGGTCAACAATTCGACGTTGTTCGATCATTGACAGATACTGTGTAGCATGATTTAGGTACGTTTGTGACTGACACGATGTTTGCGATAGCAGAAATCATTTACGTGGCCATTGAATAATACTCCACTACGGGCTTTTAGCAGTTGCATGACATGCGGTCTTTCTTTACTAGTACACTGCTGCACAAATTGTTACGTTTACACTTCTAAAGCTATTTAAATTAAATTGAATAAATTGAACATAGAACTTTTGACGCTAGGACTGGATAAACACGGAGGATTTCTCAAGTTCTGCAAATCGAAACATGCATAAAATGACTGACTTGTTGACCGCCTACGTGTGATGTTTACGCGGAGTAGCGTAAATCGACGCAACACGGTGGGCATCTCTGACCGTTATGTAGGTCTACGCATCTCCATAGGCTACAGGTTGTAACAGCAGATCATGCTTGTGTGATTCGGCCCTGTCGCACGCCGGATACCCTCTTCCAGCCGGAGCCCTCCCCGCTGCCTGATATGCGTAGCCCTACACTAAAAGGCGTAACGGGTGGTGAAGTTGCTACGCAGAACGCAGTACAGTAGGCCTATTCCGAGTCCTAGTATCGTCGCAATGCACCTCTTTTGAAACTGGCAGATACAGCGTCCGCTCTGAATGAGGTAAGCGAACACCACCAGGTAGGCTTGGGCTATGCGTTTGAAGTATGAACGAGCTGTAATTTGCACGACTTTTAATTGCTGATGTGATTTGCAACGGACGCCATCCCGGACCGTCTATTCATGGTATGCGTCTTCATTCCAGGCGTGGCTGCGGAAGATGACAAAAAACAAGGTGAGCCGCAGTTCGACATGTACCGTAGTAGGCATATACTATGAGCAGCAGCACAGGGCAGGTCTGTTTAAGTTTAAACCAAACCTGAAGTCCTGAACAGCAGCGAACCCTCCATGATTGTCCCGCTCTTTTTTGAATTTGTGTCGGCGAAGTCTTGAGTTGATGTTGCCGACAATGGCACAGCCTGGCGGCTTATGTATCGAAACCCAGGCGATCGATTAAGATCGCCTTGATCGAGACCAAACGCTCAGCATTATTACCGCAAATTGTGGATTCTTTGCTGCTTTAGGTCCAGGGATGTCTTGACTGACAAGACTCGACTTGACTTGACAGGGGTTCAAGACATCCCTGTTTAGGTCCAACGCTTATTCTAAATTTCACAGTAGGCAGTAGGCCGCCTAATGTATCATGCGGTACCGTGATCTGACGTCGTCATTGGTTAGGTAAGAGTTGCCCAAAGAATGCTCAGTCTTGCGCTTGTGATCTAAGCCTATGCTATATGGCTTCTCAACGTTGGACGAACCTTCGACCTATTTTAAAATCGTCAGAACGCACTGGCCTACTGTACATTTAATTTTCGTTTCTTTCATTGCAGAACATTGGATATACTCAGATGGTAACAAAACATATTTCATGGCTGATGTGGGGATTGAATGGGGAGTCACATATGAGAAAAGCGATGGGAAAACCCCAGGCCAGGTCAGAATGCGATTTTTAGGCTAGGCTATAGACCGTACTCTATTCTGCTAATAATGGTCATTATCTTGACAGAAAGTCATCTCTTTCGGAATGGAAAGTAAATTTACTGCGACTAAAGCTGTTGGAACCATTGACGTTACGATTCAAGAGGCAGGGAACTTGCTTGACTTGACATTTAAGTTGGATAAAGGAAATTACTGGCTTGAAAATGTGACTCTCACCTACAAAGCTGACGAAAAGATCTTCCCGGACGCAGCATGTACGTATCAAATATTCTATTACCGTGTGGAAGTTGGTCCCGTATAGCCTACCGAGATCGGGTACCTATCATTCTGATATAGGCCTAAAGGGCTGTAGAAAGGCTATACCAATGCTTCTTCTTCGTTGTGCAATTGGCTACCTACTTGCTTATTCTCACATTCTGAGACAAAGCTCGAGTAGCTAGTTAGCTACGAGCAGTACCTGCGTTTGATGCGTTGTAGCTTGTAGGCTACTCAGGACTAGCACGGCTGTAACATGTCAAAAGCATGTGAGTTACCCATTCCGTGCGTGGATATATTCGCTCCGCGAGATTACTAGTCGTGCTCGTGACGGGAATCGGGAATTTCATCCATTCACTCACAGTTGGTTCCGTTCCGTGATTACGCATTTTACGCAACAGTAGGGCAACCTTGCTACATTTATATAATAATTCTGTTCGGAGCCGTTCCGCTTCGATGGTTTTGCTCATCCTGGCTGTGAGCAGTGCTCCCCATGAGCACGTGGAGTTGCCAAGACAAGGCCTTAAAATTATGGCATTTATGGTGACCTGGATTTTACACAATTATAACATTTATGGTGACCAGGATTTACACAATTTTAGCATGTTCCCCGCGACCATGTGGCTCTCCGTGAGCATGTGGTTCCCCTCGACCACGTGGTTTTCCGTGAGCACGTGGAGTGGCCAAGACAAGGCCTTATAATTATAGCATTTATGGTGACCTGGATTTATACAATTATAACATTTACGGTGACCACGGTTTACGCAATTATAGCACTTATGGTGACCAGGAAGAAGCCTTGTTCCCCGCGACGTCGCGGCTCTCCGTGAGCATGTGTTTCCCCCGACCACGTGGCGTGGTGTTCTCCGTGATCACGTGGGGTGACCAAAACATGGCCTTATATTTATAGCATTTACGGTTACCAGGATTTATACAATTATAACATATATGATGACCAGGACGTGGCCTTGTTCCCAGCGAGCACGTGGTTTCCCGTGCGCACAGTGCTCTCTATTAGCACGCCGTGATCCCCGTGAGCACGTGGTTTCCCGCCAACACGTGGTACTCCACGACCACGTGGTTCTCCGTGAGCGTCATGTTCCCCGTGACCAGGTGGGGTGACCAAGACAATACATTATAATTATAGCATTTATGGGTACTAGGATTTATACAATTATAGCATTTATGGTGACCAGGACGAAGCCTTGTTCCCCCCGACCACGTGGCCCTCCGTGAGCATGTTTATTCTCGGACGGTGGCGACGCAAAAGCTCTCGCCTGACTGGCAAAATCACCAGCCGCGGTAAATTTTTGATATCGGTAATAACGGGAAGCTGTTACCGCGGACACTGATATTTGTAAAACCCCCAATATCGGTCGATCCCTACTTCTGGCTCGGTTTTGTTCGCTGAGAATAGTGATAAATCATTTTTGCGTGTATTATAGTCTTGTTAGGCTATTACGTCATTTCAGCCCGTCAGTATAATCGCGATTAACACAGGTAGACCTAACATGGTAATGACATTTGTGGATATTTTTATTGTTGTTATATTTAATCCTACTACTGCAGTACAGTTGATTGAATTGAATCTAAGGTAACGCAGGTGGTTTCGTGTTACAAGGGAATCAGAGTAATAGCACCGCGGAGCCGCTCCATCGCACCAAGCGATCTGCTGTCGACCTCATGCGCATAGGATTTGCTGCTCCAAATATTTGTTCGTCTCATTGCAATTCCACTTTCCACCTCGAGCGCAGCCGGGGACTCTCTGCTAGTGCATATTATAGTTATAAATGTTATTGAACGTGCCCGAATAATATTTCTTAACAGACCATGAGAATGTGACTTTATCCGGAAACATGGTTAAGTTATTCCAATCTAAGGAAAAGATGTCATACATCTGCAGTATTGAGTCACAAATGAAACTGAGCAGCAGTGAGGAGACAGTTACAAACGCATACATTAATTTCATGCCATCTGAATCAGCCAAAGCTCTAAAGATGCAAGTATTCACATTTTCCTCCAACGATACATATGATAATGGTAAGATATCCGATTATATGAAAAGTTCTATGATGAGGCATGTCACATTTTTTGTTTTGTAGCTTCATCATGTTCTTGGGATTCAAGAGACTTAACTCTTGATCTTCAGAAGTTTGTTTTAAAAAAGGATGACAAGACTGTTTGCGCCATGGTGGAAACTATGCTTTCTCTTGAATTAATGTACAATACCATCAGTGGTAAGGTAAGCGAATCATTTCAATGGTGTTGTGATCAGAGTGAAGCTCTCGACATATCAGTTCGCTCTGTTACTTGAGTAGGCCACCTCTTCAGTTAGTGCTTGGAGCATAAACAAGGAAAATTTGACCTCAGTCTGGCGAGGCTCTAATCAAGTGGCTCTGGCCTGCCGCCACAACCCTCATCTTGAGAACCACCGTGGGTTGGGTATTTTTGCCTTCTCTCGTATACACATACACACACACACACCACATGCGCGAGGTAACTTCACACTTCATCCTCTCGGGTCTATGGTTAATTGGTTATTCAAATATTTAAAACCGCTAGAAATTTTCAGGGGATGACGACAACGATTCCCGTGAAGACGACGACTGACGTCACGGGTTCTTGTGATAAAGAAAACGTCACCACTATGGCGATTGCTCTTAACGACAAAGTCGGAACGGTCACTCTTGGGTTTGGAGTCCAAACTGAGAAGATGTTTTCCTACAGCGATGTTCAGATTGCGGTTCTAAATAGTTTGCAATTGGATTATGATCCGACGACGGTGTATTTCCCAAATCACGGTGAGAATTTGACATTATAGAAACTATATCTGTCCGCTGCTGGATTCTGAATGGTAGATTTGCGTAACGCTGTCCTGAACCCGCTCTGGACTAGGTGTTTGCACAAGGTATGCGGAAGCGGAAGAGCGAAAATTCCTCCGCGTCCGCTTCCACATACAGTAAAGCACATAGGCCCACGCCTGCGAGTTGTCATGGAATAGTCATGGAAATAAGCAAGACTCGCCGCTGTACGGGGAAAGGACGCTGTCTTTGTTCTTATTTTTGTTGCATTTACAGGCTCATGATATATACACACACACTACTAGTGCATATACATATCATGCGAATATCATGTGCATATGCAGGCTGGACAAGGAGGCACCGAAGCAGCCGATACACTATCGAAGTCAAGTACCACCGCTCCGCACTATCCTCAATGCCCCTGGCGGTCTAGGGATGAAGTTACGGAAACGTGTCTCCCTTAGTTATCTTTTTAACTGAATGCGTAGGCGTCGGTAGTCTGATCCACGCCGATGCAATCACTCAAAATTGCGAAAGTCAACACTTAACGCAGATAGGATAATTAGGTATCCACTAGTCGCGACGAGTCGCAATCGTGTTATTTATTTGGTGAAGCGACAGTCGCGGGAGCGGGGGCGATTGAGAAATAACCGCCTCCGCATCCCAATGGATGCTGTCTTATATTATATCTTCTACTTCAGAATCCAATAACATGCAAACTGTGAAGAATGCCTCCTTGTGCGAGTTCAGCACAGCCATGGGATCATCATACCAGTGCCTAGCTCTGTCCCGTGTCAATGTCACTAAAGATCTGACGGCCATGTTCAATCAAACTAAAATGCAAGCATTTGGAATTAAAGATGGAAATTTCAGCAAAGGTGAGTGCACGAAGGCCTGTTCGTTTAGTGTTGCTTAGACCACATTAAGTACAGTAGGCCTATAGTCTTATGTGATGCAATTTTGTTGAAGCTTGCGCCATATGCTATCTGGACAAATTCGCTGTAATGTAATCTCATTTTTTAAAGTCTAATTCAATTTTGTCATCATCTATTTTAACAGTTGATGCCGACTGCCAAGCGAAACCGGTAATGAATACTACGACTCCTGCAAGTAAGTGCAACGAAAACGTAGGCCTACCTTACTGTTCTGTCAGGGTTTAGGCTACAGACCAAGCTCACTGAGTACGGTACGATCCCGATATTCTATTTCAAGGGCCGGTTCGGGCTCAATTTTCACGCTGATTACGCTGAGATCTTCTCTAATATTGATCTCACGAATATGAAGCTCCTTTGGAAAGACGTGAGTCGTTGTCTCTTCGTTCGACAGCATTTATATATTTGGTTGCGGGGAAAGGAGATTCCTGAAGGGCTCCGTTGCGATCCACTAACCTTGGGGACTGGCGGGGAGAGCTTTTATGCGAACTAGCCGCTCCTATCACTTTGACTCCGATGTAGCCTAGGCAGTACAGTCCACCTTCTTGCAATAATCATTATGTTTCTATATATTTCAGAAACCACGCAAATGCCCGCAACTACAACGGCTTTCATTCCTATACCCGTGCAACCGACAATCAGTAAGTGTTTGTTTTTACCCGATCCATTTGAGCAAATGAATGTTTGTGGAAATGTGACTTCATATTTTTTCATGACGAGATGCTGAATCATTCATAATATTGGCTTCGTATATTCAAGGTTGACGAAATATGTAGGGGGTCAACATGAGTCCATGAACTAAGCATACAATAGTTAACAACTCCGCGGTGCTTTTGCTCACCTTTTGTGCTAACATGGTTGACTTGTATTGTGTTAACGACTTGACTGTTTCTAGGTGAACGGACGATCGTGGACTCTAAAGATGGCAACAAGACATGCCTCCATGGAGATTTCGGCCTTCAGTTATACATCACGTACAACAGCACAAAAGGAATGGAAAAAGTGAGCGACTTGCGTTTATGCTTACATGTGTGTGAAATGAAACTCAAGCCAATCCGGTACCTATAACCCGTCAGTATAGCCACTACCGGCCTACGGAAAGCGAACCCAATCAGTAATCTACGTATGACTCACGTATCGCGCGAGGCTGCAATTTCTCATGGCCTTTGGTGACAAATGTGTGGTTAAGGGTATGTGCAAACGCAACACTGGCCCGTGTTTTGGGTCATTTATGGCCCTACACAGGCCATTATTGGCCCACGTGAGTGTGATACGGCATGGCCCATCTGTGGCAGAGATGTACATGGGACAGGTATTTCCCTAACAAGGCCATGTGTGGGCTTCATAACCCATGGCGTTCCATGTGCAAGCCTTGGCAACCCCACACACGGGCCACGCAGGGACGCTCGCATTTTTCTGACTGGGATATCATTGCTATTTGCTAAGTATTCTATATATCCAGTTACTCTTGTTAGTCGGCTATTAGGATTAGAGGTTGACTGGGGAAGGAATTGCTGGACTAAGCCATAGAGTTTTGACAAAATTTCATTCCATCTTCACCTGATGAAGGAGTGGAACTACAAAAGCTTGTGAATGTTATATTTCTCAATAAAGCAAAGCTGGACGTTAAGTCTGTGGTGAATCCGTGAATCTCATTTACGAATAAATTACGATAGGCTGTGGTCCTGAGGCATAAAGCTTTGGTTCAGTATTTCATATACAACACGAGAGAACTGGCTTCGAACCTCAGTCTGCGGGCCAAATCCTAGTGTCAGAACAGCGTCGGCTCCTAGCCAAGAGCCATGAACTGGACTACGCAGTACGGGCATATGGCATAAAAGATAAACATAATGCGGATCACCACCTGGCATCTGCCTCGACTGGGCAATCTGCGATGAAAGCCGAAGGTGAACAACTGTAGGCCTGTCCTCCGCTGCCAGTAAAAGTCTCTTGAAGTTGTAGCAATGACAAACATGTTATCTTCCAGTTAAATCAGAATCTATTTCATTATTCCAGGTAGTCGCCTACAATTTCGACGCTATTAATGTTACAACGACTGCCACCTGCTACCCGTCGAATGCAACTATCCTATTTCATCGCAACTATGATGGCGTGGAAGTCACCCTCACGTTTATGAAAACCAAAACATCATCCTATCTCAGCAGCATCACAGCTAAATATGACAACAAAAATTTTCCGGACCATAAAAAGGATAAGACCAGTAAGTATATAGCCATAGTTACGACGGAGGTCACCTGTTCAGTGTTCACCCTTTGGTTTATTTATCTCAATTGGGGTCGCTACTGCAGGTTATTGGTAATCAGTAAAGTTCTATAAACTTCAATGACCGCTGAGAGCACATATACATAGGCATTTCAGTGTTGGTGCCATTCGCAATGGGACTCTTTCCGTGAGCAATCATAGTGAACAGTAGCCTACTTACTTCCATCTGTGCAGTATAGTGCACGTGACTACAGAAATTCTGCTATCATATGAAAATTGACCATTAGGCTCTTTTTTCATTATGGGTGGGTTCTCCACGTGATTTGGCAGAGATTATGTGCTGTGCAACAAGTCACGCCAATTTTCCCGACATGTGACCATCCTTTACTTCAATTTTGCCCTTATCATACCTCCACATACTTTAGGCCTACAGTGTAAAGTTGACATGCAAAGTTGACATAGCCCAGAGGGTACGTAAAGTATGTGCTGGACTAAGCTGTATTGCATTTCACTTCAGTCATTCCACGATGCTAAAAATTTTTCTCAAGTACTCACCGTACGACCATAGGACGTAGTATACTTTTTCCTTTGTTTTGTTTTGCATTTGTTATGCAGACCCATATGGTACACACACACACACACGCGCGCGCTACTGGTGCATATGCATATAATGCGAGCAGGACTCAATCACAGACTCGCACCGTTAGCAGCTTACAAGAGAGAGATATTCATAACTTCTCATTTCGCTACAGCTGCGAAAGACCTGACGATGCAGGTACACAACTTCGACGTTCCATCTAACAACTCGTATCAGTGTAAAGAGGGAACGGATATTTTTATTAGCAACGCAGACGACTTCGTTGCCTTACGACTCGACGGTTTGATACTTGACGTCATTCCAAAACAAAAGGATTATTCTCCAGGTGGCATTTTTCACATTTTCAATAGTAGGCTAATACTGTTTACTAGTGAATGAGATGAGGACGAAGTCCAGCCTTATATAGGCCTACCTTGGAATTGAGCGACTTTGCATATTCCACTTGGGAGCAACGAGGTCCTGGGTTCAAATCCCGGTCGTCACACCTTATAGCACTCAATTTCCGAGTATCCATATTCACTGTCCAATAGAGGAGCCTGTATATATACTGGCCGGAGTAAAAATCCATGACTCATATACCCTGTGTGGCTAGCGGGCTTGGACAGCCCGTTTTTCTTTTGTTGCGATGCCAGTTCCAGCGCTCTCTGTACTGACTGTTGGTTTCTTTTCAGCCAGCAAATGTTTCCGTGATATCCCAGCAACCAAAGCAGCATCCGCGAATTTCTTTATCAACAGTACTGACTCAAAGGGGCAGTCATATGTTTGCGCTGCTTTCACGATGACTATCAACGCAATGGTCATGTATCCACAGCTTGTTAATGAAAATGTAAGAGAAAGAGTTACCGGTACCTAAGCAGTGTAGCCATAATGGTGAAGCAATAGTGAACCCATAAAGTAAAAAGTCTTCTGAGGGAGATGCAGCACAATACCCAGCCGAACTTAACAAAATCTTATACGTATATGGCCGTAGTAAGTTATAACACACTTGAGCGTACAGCAAAATCAAAAATATTGAAAACATCGAATACTAGACAAGTATATCCCAGCAATTGATGATATGATAGCGCAATCTGTACCGGGGCTCAACGGCTTGAGATCCTATCACCTCTTTCCACTAGCAGAGTGTAGCACAGCGTAATCAGTCCTTACAGCTAACGACACGACTTCACACAATATTTTACAGTATATTCAGAAGTACAGTTGTAGTCAGTATATAGTCAGTGTGTAGTATAACATAAGACCATGCAGGCAATATATACAGAAACAATACAAGCTGAGTCTATACAACCTCAGCAGATGACTATTAATCACATTATAACAAACAGGTCAGTAAGCATGAGAACCAGACGTTTAGAGGTCTGGGAATTATTGATAAAGGATAACCACTACCCCGTAACTAATGTGATTAAACCCATAAGTGGCACAGTGTCATAAGCACCCAAAGTATTTAATACTTTCACTCCTTCTCTTATGACAATTTGCCAGATCAATACGGCATAATGGTAACACCAATTTTTTTCACGTAAATTACAAAATGTTTGCCTACGGAGAGGTTTCGTAAATATGTCGGCAAGTTGTTCAGTTGTTGATATGTACTGAATGTCAATTTTCTCTGAGTCTAGTTCATCTCTAATATATCCAAATTTCACGGCTATGTGCTTTGTTGCTTGATGGTTGATCGGGTTCTTGCACATTGCTATTGCACTTTGATTGTCTTCGTATATTGTAATAGGTCCACATATTTCTCTTCCCATATCTTTATGTATCTGACGAATCCATGCAGTTTCTCGTGCGGCAAGGTTCAGAGCAATAAATTCTGCTTCTGCTGTTGACTGTGCTGTTACACTTTGCTTCTTTGACTTCCATGAAATAGCACCATTGTTTCGCATAATGATATATCCGGAGGTTGACTTTCGATCATCTTTATCTCCGCCAAAATCAGCGTCTGCATATGCAGTGACGGCATTCGAATCACGAGTATATAGTATTCCATAGTTCACAGTCCCACGGAGGTAACGTAACAAATGTTTGATCATTTGCCAGTGGTAGATTGTTGGATCACTACTGTACTGTGCCAGTTTTGATACGGCGTAAGTAATATCTGGCCTTGTATAAAGTGCCAAATAGAGAAGGCTTCCAATTGCAGATTGGTAGAGCGCTGAATCAAATCTTTTGTCTTCAGTCTTCGCTTTTTCCAGTTTTGCTCCAGGGTCCATCGGCGTGGACGTCGGTCGACTGTCTGTCATTCTGAATCTATCAAGTATGGAATGGGCGTAGCTGTCTTGCCCAATCCAAATACTTTTCTTTTCTTGCTTGACTCGTATTCCCAAGAAATGATGTAATTTCCCCATATCTTTGACATTAAACACCTTTTGAAATTTCAGTTTTGTTTCAGCAATTGCTCTTTCAGATTTCCCCGCAAGGAGTAAATCGTCAACATATACGGCGAGGTAAATTTGCTCACTCTTATTTTCTCCAATGTAAATACAAGGGTCCGTAGCAGTTTGTTTAAAACCCATTTTAATCAGTTGCTCATGCAGAGCCTGATTCCAACAACGTGGTGATTGTTTCAACCCATAAATTGATTTATTGAGAAGGCACACCATATTCTCCTTCCCTTTAACTACAAAGCCTTCTGGCTGTTTCATGTACACCACTTCATTTAATTTTCCATGCAGAAATGCTGTTTTAACATCCATCTGGTGGATCAGCATGTTTTGATCAATCGCCAGTGCTACAAAAGCACGAAACGAATTTGAATGTACCACGGGAGCGAACGTCTGTTCGTAATCTCTCCCATACTTCTGTAAGTTTCCCATTGCCACAAGTCGAGCTTTTGCTCGGCTCACTTGTCCATTTTCATCATATTTATACTTCAATACCCATTTACAACCAAGCAATTTGGCGTTGGCCGGTGGATATACTAAATCCCAAACTTTCAAATCATGCATTGATTGAATTTCTTCTTTTGTCGCTTCTTTCCATAGTGTTGCGTGTTCTGACTTGAGCGCGTCTTTCAAACTTTTTGGCTCAATAAGTTGGTTGCTTGCGGCTGGCAATGCGTAAGACAGCAATGCCGACGATTCATCATCTACTTCAAATTGTTCACTTGTCTGTTGAAAGTTTTCGTCGTACGTGAGTCTTCCTGGTGCTTGACCAGCAGTCGAGCGTGTTGATCGATGAGCTTCCACTGATTCGCTATCTTCAGATCTCTCTTGCTGTGGTAGTTGCTCTTCATTTTCTTGTAAAGTCGGATAAATGAAACCCGATGCAGGTCGTTCTGATTGACCCTCAACCAATTCTCCTTCTCGACCAAGACGTGTTTCATCGAATTGTACATCACGTCTGACCAAGACTTGTTGTCTGCCATAACTCCATAATCTATATCCCTTGGAAAGTTTGTCATATCCCAAGAATGTACAAATCTCAGCTTTCGGAGCTAGTTTGTTTCGTCGTTCAATCTTCGGTAAAAATGCGTAAGCAGTACATCCAAACACTCGGAGGTGTTTCACATTCGGTTTAGTTCCATAGAACGCTTCATAAGGCGTTTTGTTATCCAGAGCCACAGTAGGGCTTCTATTTTTCAAATATCCAGCTGTCATAACAGCTTCACACCATAAATATGATAGCAATTTCGCACCATGGAGCATCGCTGATGCTCGTTCACATAATGTCCTGTTCAATCTCTCCACTACACCATTCTGTGACGGCGAGGCGGGAACAGACTTCTCATGTCGAATACCTTTCTCTTTCAACCATGCTTCACATTCATAGCTGACGTATTCCCCTCCATTATCACTTCGTATGCATTCGACTTTTTGATTGCGATTCTGTTCTTGATATAGCACGAATGATTTCAATTCAGCAAATACTTCCGATTTATTCTTCAACGGGAATACCCAGGAATATCGACTATAATCGTCTGTAAAAGTAAGAAAATATCTCGCTCCTCCAGGGGAGTCGGGTGAAATTGGTCCACAGACATCGGTATGAATCAATGCCAATGTGCGTTTTGCACGACTATCAGAACGTTTCGGAAAAGGTAACTTCGTGGATTTTCCAAGTACACACGGTTCACAAAAGTTCAATTTCAATGGACCAGTCAATTTCAGATCGTTAACCATATTTTCATTCACCAATTTTCTCATATTGTCTATTCCAATGTGACCCAGTCTCTGGTGCCACAGGTTTGCTGACACAGATGCAGTCAGACATTTCTCATTTGTACCCAGTTCGGGTAGGCTAACTCTATCAAAAGTTTCATTTTCACTTTTCCGTTTCATCTGCATATCTCTTCCATCTGGAGAGAGACCGACTTGAGAGCGTGATTTACTACACTCTGTATCACATTCACGTGTTGTCATTTCAGTAGTTTGACTCATCACGTTTTTATCAATTAAACAATGAACGGGACTTACCCCACTTTCCCTCGACAAAGGCGTATCCTCTATTTCATGCTTATCATAGGGACTAAAGTTCAACATATACAGTCCGTTTCTAGTGTACGCAGTTCCAACAATATCTCCCATTTCAGTGTCGTGTATTTCCAAGCCATTTCCATCACAGGTAATTTTGTATCTCAAACTTGCGGTGGCGGCATGAATCGAAAACAAAGTTGTTGATAAGGCTGGTATGTAGAGAGCGTTCTGCAGTAGTACATCACAAGACGAGTTACGTCCATGAAGGATAATCCGTAAATTTCCAATTCCTTCAGAGTATATTATTCCACCATCGCCTAACTCAATTTCTTGACGAAAGGGCTTCAAATCGACGAACCATTCCTTCTTGGAACTCATATGGCTACTAGCACCACTATCACATATAATATTATCACAGTTCCTTGACAGAAACGCACTGTAGAACATCAATTTCTGAGTTCTACCATCTTCCTGAGCAGTCTCACTTGAATCATGTGCGTATCTCGCGTTTTGGCGCTGGCCTTGGCCGTGGCCGCGTCTTCCGCTTTGACTATTTCTATATCTGCGATCTGTGGGAGCACTATCTTCATTTCTTTGTTCACCATTAGACCAGCAATCAGCGATTTTGTGGCCCATCTTTCCACATTTGTAACAACCTGGAAATCTCCCTCTTCTATACCCAGATGCATTTCTCGCTCCATTTCTATTTGCATGATATGCTTGCGTCGTAGTTAGCGGGCGTCTAGATAGATCGCTCTGAACTTGAAGAATTAAATCATGCAAGTCGAAGTGCTTACTGTTCAGTTCATTCAAGACGTACGACCGAGTCATATCGAGGCTCGGCGGTAAATGATTGATGACTTCAAAAACTCGATCAATCGGCTTCACATTGTGACCCAACGTAGTCATTCTTTCGTAGATGCTTTCACATTGTTCAATTTTCTCTAGCGCATTTCGTTCAGTAAAAGTTGGCATCATTGCTATCTGTTGTTTCAAAGTCAGGTACAGAGTGGAACTCTTCGGTTCAAATTTCTTTGACAAATCTTCCGAAATTGCTTTCGGATCACTATGATGCTCTGCACCGACAACGGACACTACCGAACTTTCAAGATTACAAAGGAGCAACGCTGCAGCTTTCGCTTTTCTTCGATCGGCTCCTTCTCCTTCATCAGTGCCAAGTACACATTCCCACAAGTCATGGGTAATAAGCATTCCTTTTGCTAAGACTTTCCATCCCATCCAATTTGTATCTTTTCCACCCTTCAATTTCTCAACGTTTATGAAGTTCGACATCGTAACTGTAGAATCAGATCAGCTTGGGCTCGTAACCTTTGATGATATGATAGCGCAATCTGTACCGGGGCTCAACGGCTTGAGATCCTATCACCTCTTTCCACTAGCAGAGTGTAGCACAGCGTAATCAGTCCTTACAGCTAACGACACGACTTCACACAATATTTACAGTATATTCAGAAGTACAGTTGTAGTCAGTATGTAGTGTGTCGGTCAGTGTGTGTCTAACATAAGACCATGCAGGCAATATATACAGAAACAATACAAGCTGAGTCTAGACAACCTCAGCAGATGACTATTAATCACATTATAACAAACAGGTCAGTAAGCATGAGAACCAGACGTTTAGAGGTCTGGTAACTAATGTGATTAAACCCATAAGTGGCACAGTGTCATAAGCACCCAAAGTATTTAATACTTTCAGTAATAAGTATGGATGGGGTGCGTGCGAGGAGCACACGCATTTTAAACGCACGTTGATTACAAAAGACACCAAATCTAATCAGCTCAATAATCGCATTGAAGTGAAAAGCAATTTAGCTGCGTCAATTGGTTGTAATGTAACACACACCGCAGCTATATACCTGCTCCACATACAGCGCACACGGCCTTGCGATAAAATTCGTCGATACATATTTACTAACCCTTGGTGTTCGTCAAAATATAGGTAAACCTTTAGCTATGTTGATCTCATCCTATTCTGGCAGTGGTTATGCGGGACTACTCCTCTGGGGATCTTATTGCGCCCACAGTAAAGTTCCATCGATTGCTGAGGCCAATATTCGTGTTACAAGGGTCGGTTATCGTATCGACCTTAAAAATTCAATATCGCTCGAGCTCTACTCAACAGACTGCGCATTCTGCGACTTCCATCAAGGCCTCATTGTCATTGACGTCACCCTCTTCGTGTTCCTGTGTATATATGCAATACACTGTAGTTGCTGTTTGTAATTTTCCTTTTGCATTTTTTTGTTGTCGAGATAAATCGTCCATTCTCTCTCCTGTCAGATGAGAACGGTCTACATTGAGATACCAGGAAATAACGACACCGCTTCTGACCCAAGCTCTGGCATGTGTGATGATAAGAAGAATTCCACCACCTTACGCATTCCAATGGACGATGGCAAAGTCGTGTTCGTTTTCACCTTCAAAAAACAGAACACCAGCAACAGCGTACTGACAGCGGCGACGTTACAATATCAAACGGATTCGAAGTACTTTCCAAACCATGCGCATGTTTGTAAGTTATTTCACGTGTCCGGTAGCCTAATTGTTTATCTAGTAGTCGGGGGCGGATCTAACCAGAAATTCTAGGGGGGACGAATGACGTCACAACATGATGGTCAAATGATGTCACCGCTAGTGGGCGTGCCTCGTACGATAGTGCTGCATGGATGACGTCAGCACTATATTGATCTTTTCCATGCTATGTCTGCTGAGATTGTAAAATTGTGCTTTTGATATAATCTTGAAGACAGATCGATGCAGAAAACTTAAGTTTTTCTCTAAATCTATAATAATAAGAGTTTTTTTTGGGGGGGCGGTGCGGCTACTTATCGTCTAGGGAGGATGGATCACCTCATTCGCCGCCCCTGCCCCGGATCCGCCCCTGGTCGGGAACGATGTCGTTCAACGCCGGTCCGCAGTAACATGTATGAATATTTCCCAGCTCGTCGTATAGCAAATAGGTTGAGAACCACTGGCCTATAGGTTGAATGGAAACGCCGTGACTGCTATTCACGTCTCTTTCTACCTATTTTCCAGCGGGTAACGTCTCTCAGAGCAACGTATCATTGAACTTATTCCCAACCCCCGAAAACTATTCATACAAATGCAACAAAAATGTATCAATAGTACTTGAACATGGGAAGATATTCATGGCTGATGTGCAAGTTCAACCCTCCGGCGTTACTAAGTCAGATGGATCTTTCAGCGCGGGTAAGATATAACGTATAGCAGTAGCTTACAATATCGACTACGGCAAGCACACTGTTTTGTATAGCAAGCGCACCGTTGCTGCTTATTGTTATAATTCTCTGAATCGGTAAAGTAGAGTCGGAAAGTCAGCTCATAGGGATAGCACGAAGCGAAGATGGAGTGCAAGAGCAAATTCGATATCGAGCGACGTTGTCCATTTCAAAACCAATGCCATAATTGGCCTTTGTGCCTGATTGATGGCCGATATCGATAATAATTGAAAATTCATCCATATCGGCCTTCAATATCATCTTTTTGGCAGGTTTTCGACTGATTATTATTGATGCTGATATCCGATATTGTCCTCCTCACTAGACTATTACGCCGATGCCGAAAATCGAAAATATAGAAATATCGGCCGCGGGATAGTCGGTTGACCCCCTAACCTGCAAATGCGCAAGAGTGTGTGTACACGCAGCGACAAATATATTTAAGAGGATAGAAAATTGAAATTGTCCTCCCAGAAAACCTTGGGGCTTGAAGAATAAGTCTTTGTATAATATAGTCGTCTTACTCAGATTGTCGTCCAACCTTAGACGCAATACACCCATGTATAGAGGTGTTTTCGTAGGTAATGTTAGAAATGCGAACCAACTAGTGAGGATTAGGAAAAAGGATGGTTTGCAGTATAATATACCCTTGACGTAAGGTATATTTTGAAAATTAACCTAAAAATGCGAAAAAAACATTTTCCCACCACCAGGTTAAGTGGAAGACTCCTAAAAAACGCTTGGGTGTATTCCATTTACAGTGAGGGTCTTACGGTATAAATATTTCATTCTGCAGCCCACTACTGCGATAATTCCAATCCTTCATCTGGCTTATCAAAAACAGCCAAGATAGCGATTATTGCATCTATCACGGTTGTTGGAATCGCATTGATTGTAGGAGTCGCATTATTCTGCCGCAGAAAAATCAGACAAAGAAAATTGGGCTACCAAGCTTTTGAGTAGTTCATGTATACTCTAATTATGTTTACGTGAAAAGTAGAAGTGCACATAATTATTAAACCGTAGTTAATTAAATTGACGAGGGACTTACGGTCGACATATGACGGTGGGTAAAATAAATAATGGAAGTTTTAAATACTCTTTGGCAAAGGTCATTTTCCACCGTATTTCGCGGTTTAAGTTTAAGCGCAGTTTCAATATCTCCCTAACCAACAAATGTGGATCTTTACGTATCGCTTCGCCAGACACCCGTGTCTTCGTGAGTATTTACTGTGCCTTAATTCAAGTTATTAAATTACCGACGAAGCGCAACCTTCATCAACGGGCGAAGCGTCGCGTGCTGATGATGGATCAAATCTGCTTCCGACCTCATCACGAACGTGCAATACCATCTGCACTTAATGATGGAGCGGGAATTCCGAAAGCTTGTGAATGTTGTAATTCTCAATAAACCAAGGCTGGACCTTCAATCTGCGGTGAATCTTCTTTATGATAAATATTAAAAACGCAACACATTGACCGCGAAAGAGCGTGTAGTCTCCCTTGAGATCGAGATATCCAGAATACCGATTGGGGAAAATTTTGAAACTGCTCCCACAGCAGAATCGGGAATTTCGGTGGAAAACCTCAATACCGCCAAAGAGTATGCCTACTTCCGTCATCTATTCAAGCCATCATCGACATATTTCGACCGTTGGTTTCCTTTTAATTATGCCTATCAAGTGATTGAATATTTAAACGTTTGTCCGGCTATTCGGTTTGATGTGCAATCATATCGTCCATATGCAATTTTTCAAGACATCTGATGCACGATCCATTGCGCACCAAGGCTTGCATTTTCGTTGACGGCGACTGGCATGCATCGATCAATCACGTAGCCAACATCTTCCAGGACGGCTGATCAGTGATCACAGAGATCAATCACCTCGATAGTGACTTAAGTAATCACCTCAACTGCCGGCTGAGACCAACGGTATTCGCTTACAGTCACAACTAGCCACACCACCGACGTTACGGCATGTAGGATAGCACAGAATACGATGATCGTGTCCCTTTCCCATAATCTCTACGCCAATGGCATTTTAAAATTATCAAATGATTCCTCCAGTTGCACCAAAACACATTAAAGGCACGTGAAAACTTACAGTACTACCTGCAAATTTTATCATCTGTATACCCTTTCCCGCCATTACAAATTGCTGGAAGAGATAAATGGGCATGGGCATACGACAAAAGTAGGCCATGGCATAGCTTTCAACACACTTATCAAAACACAGCACAACCACTTCCTTCGTTTGACGAAGCTAATGGTGTGGCGCTTATTTGATGCTATCTCGACGCACAGAATTTAGTCCTGTAAGGATAACTGTTTTGACGTTCCATCTGTACACAGTAGAAACAAAAGTACAGTAGGTTACCGTTCGTTGTACATGGCGTCTTCTTTATTGTGACTGCAGTATTCACGTCACTGAACATGTTTAGATATAACGTACTTCCATACTGTCCAGCATAAACTGTCGCGAATGTGATTAAGTCATACCAAATAGCCGGGCAAATGGTATTTATGTAGGCGAAACATATTTACGATCAACGTGACATGTACGTCACCATAACTCGTAATCGATAACTTGAGATCTTGTAAATCTCTGCTGACCATTAGATGTCGCTAATTTTGTCTCATCTTGTTTTTCCTTCTCATCGATCTGTCGCCGTCATACGCGTGCTCGCAACATTGGATTTGGACGAAAATATACAGCTAAGGATTGTGCAACAAATGACTTGAATCCGATCATTCCTATTATTGTTGGCGCGGTACTTGCTGGACTTGTTGTTATCGTCCTCATAGCTTACGTTGTCGGGAAAAGAAGAAACAACTCGTCAAGTTACGAGAGCTTGTAATCACGGACATTGCATTGCTTTACTCTCTCATATGTGATTTATTTTGTACTCGTGCGTTGGCGCTAGAGATTACCATCGAAAGGCTTCCGCAGACTTTACTTAAATTGTACTGAATCCGGTCACATCAACGCATATTCGACGATTTTTTGAGTAATTATTACGAAATCATATGTTATGATTAATGCGCAATTTGTATAATATGTTATTCTCATCTCCGACGTGCGATATTTTCGACTTTACGATATAGGCCTAAATGACGATTACGTCTCTTACGAGCCAGCTATTAATATGCAAAATACATGTGATTGAACAACCTTGTATGTTGATTGCCGTACTGCTGCACACTCAGGAAACCGATCTAACTGCTGACCGAGACATGTGTCTCTAACTGTGATTATGAAACATACAGTGTATAGAAAACATGGAAGTCAACCGGTATTGACAGGGAATGGCGATACAACCATCGTCCATAAGTGGTCTTCTAAGCAGACCTTGCGTACACCATAGCCTATACTAAAACACGGCCCTGCACTCAACCTGATTTCCGAAACATTAGTTAGCCAGGCGTACTCATACGTTGACTTTGGGCGATAAAATAAAAGTGTGATTGTCTAGCTTTCCACACAGCGCGTAACATTAGCCTTACATCAGGAGAACCTGGATGGCGGTCACTGTATTTGTATACATACATGCCTGGCCGAATTCATTAAAACGCGTGTAAAAAGAGTGGAAGGAGACGAGAGAACTCGGCAGGATCAAGGCGGCATCGATTGCCATCCCGTCGCGAAATATTCCAAGTCCGAGTTTATTGACTACAAGCTACTGGCCTACTGTATTTGTTTTTCTGTCGTCTCTGTGAGTATCCGGCCTCCCCTTGTCATGTGAATCTTTATAAATGATGAAATCATCATCAGTTGTAGCCTAATCTGGTCTTGTACCTGAGTTGTAATGACAGGAATTCCATTCTTTTCGTGGCTTATACCGAACTAGCTTGCTAACTGGCGTCTGGGTGGCGTAAACGGCGTGCGCAGGATATAAGCGAAGAACCATGCGGACAGTAGTCTCTACGTTTCATCAATATTGATGTTAAGTCTGATCAAAGAACCAGTCGGTGACATATATACTCGGAAGGAATGTAAACCATTCCGTATTGGGCGAGATGGAGCAGTGAAATGAGCAACAGGGATTTAGCCTATTGTGGGTTATACCATAGGCCTGTTTTTATACACCACCTCTAATAGGCTTTATCCTGATTTACAAAGTGAGCGACGTGATATTTTAGCGGCTACATCAGGTTTGAAGTGTCCCCGGCATTGTTATGAAAGAAAATATATGTACCAAATATCCTGAGCCACCTTAATTCCTTATTGAGAGTTGCTCGGTACAAAGAATATCTCATTCGCAGACATATGAGCTCATTTTATAAATATAACCACGACGGGAGATCTTTCGTCAGCGTGAAGTTTCACCAATTCAACTATAAGGCTTTGAAAAAGGCTAGTGATTCATGACTATAAAATTGACTTTGGTAATTCCTGCTGCGGTAGAAAATGGAAGTGTAAATAGTCTATTAATATGGGTTGCTACGGCTTGTGGAAACAGTCGAGTAAGTTGGCAATGGTACGTTGGTAGCGAGGTTACAAAGCAGAAGTGATTCAGATACTGTCAGGTCTCAGCCCAATATCTTCAATACGTAACGTATGGGTCGCAATATGGAGACCTGTCCCTACAACTAACGCAAAGTTAAGCGATACGTTATCCCAGCCAAGTGACCTACGAAGGAAGTCCGTAAAAATCTCGATTTATCTATCCGGTGACTGTCAAACTCCATCGCCGGAATTTTGGTGGAACGTGTCTGCTTTTAAAGAGTATCTCACTGTTACATATCCTTGCGTAGCTCTAGCAGGTTAAAGGTCAGTTTATGGTATAGGTGAAAGGTCAGTAATTTGATCCATTAGTGCTACAGTAGTCTACGGTAACGTCACGTACCAATGGCCAAATTTTGTTTATAAGCGTTAAGGATAATCCCAGGTCATTACTCCCATGTTTACTTGACGAGTGTTCCGAAAATATATAATTCGTGCCGAAGTTACAGCGCGCGTAACCTGTAAATATGGACTCGTTTCAAGGTACTGGTACTGTAAATAGAAATTATGTGGCCAGTGGTAAGATATCCAAGGAATTTCAATTTATTTCTGAGAAACGGTGAAGGTTTGTAAACACAAACATTTGCTTAGCTCCCGCAAATAGCTCGCAGCACCGGGTACCTTAATATTCTCTAGAAACTGATATATGTGTAAAATATATATGTGTGACAAGCTATAGGTGACCTTATATTTGATTTTTGAAGAGGTTTTCATGACGCAGGTGCAGCTATTTCAATCAATCCACGACGTTCCGGTAGCTACAACGTGCTTGATCACCTTAGACGCTTAGAGCAAGCTAAAGACTTCAGTCTATAGTGTTCTTGATTAATATAGATTATAGAAGATAGCCGTCGGTGGCAAACGGTAAGGAGGGTGTTTGAAGACGGAAATATCTCGGTATAGCGTACGTGCTAGCGACGTCAGACGTCCCACAGACAAGGGAAATTCTTAGGGTATCACAAATCAACGATTAAAGAAGATACAGCGGTGCTATCGCAGTTGTTTATAAGCGACTTACCGGACGCAGATCCGTATACAGGTTACAATAATAGCGAATTGCAAGTTGCCAGTTTTTATTGAATTATGAACAGCCTACATATAGCAGTTATAATGATCCTGGCGTTCTAGTAAACATTACCTTCTACCAGACCAGGCCTATTGCTTAGTAGGCTTTCGAGTACAGCGGATTCGAGACATTGGTGTACAACTTCAGCCCGTATGGTGGTATGCAAGCCGTTTGGGCAGTCTTCTGTGCGGTAGTTTATCAATTTCGAAGTTAGGTCAACATTTTCCCTTCGTCATGTCATCTGGCAACATTGTTCGATTTATCACTCATCTACGAAAGCTCTGTTGCATAAGCACTGCGGCACGGGCTGTAGCGCTTTGAAAGTATAGTTCACGAACTATTGTCCGGAAGCGCCCACGAGGTACATGTGCCAAAAATAATACAAAGCGTGGACTATATTTACGGTGTCATTTTTCTAGACAATGCCTATGGGTGTTACAAAGAACAATGTAACATTTCTACTGAGAGTTACTGTTCTGCGAATTAGAAAGGAGAGAAAGTTCTCGTAGTTATTGCTGATGAAGAGGGCTTCATGTCTGAAAGCAGTTTCAGTCGATCGAAGTGCCTGAGCCTGACAGTTCTGAGGACGCAGACTGTGTTGACAGATCGACCGGACAGTTTTGAGAGCAAGTCCAGATTGATAAAGAGTACTTGAGTTCTTTTTTTTGTTGAATGACCTGAAACGTAGCAGACAGCAAAAGCTCTGGTAGATCATTCTAGACTAGACCAGATGGTGACTAGGCGGTAGTCAATATGGATGCTTTATTCTGCGCAACAGTGCAACAGACTTCAGGAACAGACCGGAACTATACCTACCTAACCGACATAGCTTTTAAATTCGGCTAGTCGCGCGGGAGGTAATCACCTCCTCATCGGTAATTATTTATCGACTCTGCGCAAATTTCTGTCTCCATGTCCATTACAGTCTCTACAGTCTAGATACAATGTAGGCCTACTCCGCAGTCACACCTATGTAATTGCGTCTACTCAAGGGTAGTACAGAGACGAAAAGAGGTTCCACGGATCACAGATCATAATAAATATCCGTAGTGTCAATTTTTTATATCTATGACGTCACTATAAGTTAGGCCTATGCCATGCTATCTTCACTTCTCCAGACACTGTAATTGCAGGCCCATCCGTTGCGAGGGACAGGGTTATTTGGCAGGATTTGAGTGATTGAGGAAATAGAATCGGCCCACCAGTGCATTTTCGAAGCATTGGCCTACATTGCAAAAACCACGTAGACGTAGACCATATATCACGGGGCAAATAGCGGCAGAAATAGCAGCTTACGAAAAAAATTTCATCGCGTGCGAGTCTAGAGCTCCCCCAGCTGTTTCCACAAAAAGGCATTTGACGCAACTAGTAAAAGACAATTTAATTTTCTTGTAAAGTATCTTGATTGTAGACAGAAGATAAACCCAATCAAATATTGAAGATCAGTAAGGACAAAAGCAGGCGATGTGTCTGTTAGTGCTATTCATAGATGGCGTCGGATAAATCAAGGCAAATATAACTAGGAAAAGACGCAAATATATTGACGTTTACTTTACGCTATTTTGATAAGACTGTGATAAGGTGGCTCGCTAGAGAAATTCAATTACTGAGATGACTTCTTATTTGGAATCAATAAAATGGTAGATAACTTAGTACGAACGACTATTTGCTTTGTCTTTCAGGACGCCCTAAATCTTTAACGACGATCCTTTAGTATTTAAGTAGGCCTACTATAATCATGGGCTCATGGCATAAAACAGGTCAAACTAATGTGAAAGCTACTGTTGATAATGTAAGCAGCGCATCCCATAAAGTGCAAATGCATTCATCAATCTAGGTTTAGTAACACTTCAGACGTAGCGGGTCGAAGTTGAGTTTGCGTTGCTACGTCATGCGATGGATGAAAAGTTCATCCGTAGCAATTTTGTAAGGATGAATCGGCAATTTTCAAATCTACTTAAAGCGCACATCATAGTTTGTGAAGACACAATCGTTATTGAAGTTATGGCCGTTAGATACATACTTATAGACACTATAATATGGCTTTTGATTTCCCGCCTCTGATTACATTATTGGTATTGAAATAGTCTCTCTACAGGGTACAGGTGTGTGAGGTTTCTGGAATAATCCACGCGATACGTAGCAATAATTTGATTTTGAGTGAACCAAAAGTGTTATCTGTCGATTTTCAGGCCTACTTTACAGCCATTGGCTGCCTGTTTCTTAATAACTGTGCTAACACATATTGACCGCACCATTTGCATTTAGATATGTTAGTCAAAGTAAAAAACACTTTAATATGGTAGGACTAAGTGTTGTATCAGAAAATTTGCTCAACATTATGCCGCGATCAAAAACCAGTGCCAATGTCAAGGTCAGCTCTCAAAGGAAATGGAGTCTGCAATCACGAACACCATATTATTGGAATGCTGCGTACAGTAGTAGTCAGGAAACTCCTAGGAAATTAACGTCGTCTACTGGCAAAGCAGGAAATTCAGGACGCCTTTCATACCGAAGAAAATCAACTGGCGCTAGCGAAACATACAAGGTATGGATGTTGTTGTTGTTTTTGCATTTATGGGGTATTTCAGACACTAAGGCCATGTACCCCGTGTCCTTGCTTACGGTATACGTATCAATAACCCCCGTATTATAGCCCGGATCACTATCACAACCACAACCCTCCGGAGGCCTCCGCACTCCTCCCATACAGACTGTCAAGCAGAGAGGAACGGATACAAATTTTAAAGTCTTTGGTTTGAATCGGTGTCTTTGCTGTTTGTGGGGCCTAAGCTCTTTAGTAATCCCTGCATTTTCATAGCAAGCCACGCAATGTCGCTCACACATTCCTGGTTGCTATAGCGATGATTTGATAGATATTTTCCACGCTTGGGTGCATTTTTCATGCAATCCATTCCATACGCACAAGTTAGAGACCGGAATTGGATATCGCTTTATAGAAAGAGTTGAGTTGGCACCGGCACACCTTCAATTTCATACATCAATCGTAGCCTTCGTGACATTATAGCGTAGGCTACGTAGCCTATGGAGATTGAAGATGAAATTATATATAGCACTGCCACACAGCAGTCTCTGGATCAATGTTTCTAAGTTGACCTTCTGCGTTAGATATTTCATAATGCGAATTGAAATAGCCTCAATTTGATAATCCTTTAATCAAATTTAGTCTTTCTGATGTTGCTTCTGTTTTTGGTAAACATCAAACAAAGCGTGTTGTCGCAACCAGCCGGTGTCCTAAGACAAAACAATAAGAAGCACTTCAAAGATTTTTTATTGATACAAAACACCTCCGGCTTTCATCAGGGGTCAAGCAAACGTATAGAATTCTGAATGAGATTTCAGAGAACGACACAAAAGATTCTTTCTCTGTCGTGCTGCCATTGCGTTATTGTCACGTTATCAAGCGAGGTGTAAAGCCAACTGTGGGATCTCTTGCGTAACTCAGCACGAAAAGGCAGAATAGACGAGACGAATGATCACAGTAATCAACATTGAGAAATGCTTCACACCGCATAGATAGGACCACCAGGATATTTCCGTTACGTAACGCATTTAACTGGACCGCCAGTATACACTATACACTGTTTCAATGAGGAAAGTTACCCATGAAAGTCCTATTGCGTAAGATATCTAACACAACAGGAAGTAGATCATAATCTTAGTGTCCGCACGTTATAAATACAGTTGGAATATTGCAACATCGCCAAATAGACTTCAGTATTTCCAAGAATAGTGCGTGACTTGTTCATCAACAATCTAAAGCTATTGTTACATCAAAGCTCTATTTAAACATAAATATTATATAACGCATAATCATCTTTAATTTTTGACTAGTATCAATAGCCCTACATATTATTCAAGCCTCTGGGAGGGTTTGACAAGTCGCCTATTTAAGGAGATAGTAGGGGAGCCGATGGCGAACGATCAACAGATATCGTAAAGAAGATTCATCACAGATTTAACGCCCATATAGCCAATGGTTTATTTAGAATTATGACATTCACAAGCTTGCGGAGGTCCACCTGACGAAGGCGCGAAGCTCTGAAAGCATGTGAACGTTAGCAGCAGTCGATGCAGTAGCGCTAACATCGAACTTCGCTTCAAACCTTGTTCCAAGAACCCTATAGTCCCCTATAAGAGAATCTAGAGTACTTGAATACGTTCCATAAGCTTTCCAATTTTACAATCCTATATAGTCCATTTATTTTTACAGATATACGACTTGGCTGAAAATGGAATAAGAAACATCCAGATGATTGATATGATAGAAAACCAAGGCGATAATGGACGACAAGCAAACCATATACTGCCACCAATATCATCGCTTGGAAAACCGCGACTTTTATCAGCTGCTCCTTCAGCGCGCAGCGAGAAAAAGCGACCTAAACGATCGTCAACGACAATCGGTGGATCACGTCACAGCAGCAATTACTCGAAAAGCAATAAATCCTTATCCAACACTTCCCACAAATTATTACTATCGGAAAGATCAAACACAACAGACAATTTTTGTCATGGTTTGCCAAAAAACGGGAAGGAAGACAACGCAGATTCATTCATAGACTCGAACGAGCCGATAACACCACGGACAACGATTGCGTCATCAATTAGAAGCAATAAATTAGAGAACTCAAGTCCACTTCTTTCAAACCGTGGGATAAAACCACGGACGTCTAGTTTACGATCACAGCCATCCTCTAGCGAAGGAAGCATTACATCTGCAGCGTTTCGTGCCCGGAGGGCATCAAGGCGTTTCTCATTACCAGTCACGCCAAGCGCACCTCAATCTTCGTTGCCTCGCAAGAGTACAGACTCCTCAAAAGCAATAGAGTTGTCGTCTGGAACTCATCTATCAAGCGGGGACAAAAAGTCTCAAAAGACAAGAAGTTTATTGTAAGCATCGTATTAAAAATATCATATCTTGTGTTGTAGAAGGCTTATTCTAGGATCGTAATAATAGTGTAATCTGCTCAAGGATGGTCTAGTCACGTCAAGCTATATCCAAAAACTACAATGCTCTCTTCCAACCGCAAAGTTTGAACGCAAGCTATGCGATTTCACATTCTTGATGGAATGGAATAAGTGAGGTTACACGAATTTAGAACGCATTGTTCCGTGATTATCTTTACACTAGCGAAGACCTGCAAGTAGAGTCTTAGTAGGGTCCTATGCAACCGCCTTCCAACCGCCATCGTGCTTGAAAGTTCAACCTCATGATTACAATACGAAGTCGTTTATCCAATCAGAGTCGCTCTAGACGCACTTGCATGACATCTTGTCTTTGTCGTGCGGTCGAATTTTCAGTATGCCTATACTATGTCGCGATTTTTGCCTACACTTCAAAGTCGTCTCCAAGGGCGTGGATAGATAAGTGAATAAGTTACAATTACAACTCAGGACTAAGATTGACTCAATCCCTAAAAATAGAACACGAATTGTCTTGTTCCCGCTTATCTTATATGCCTACAGTTGAAAAGATTTATGTGTTTGCGTATCGGTTTTGAGGTCAATACTGTACTCATATGCGGGAAACTAAATACGAATATCTATTTGCTAGGTGTTGGTGTTAGCATAATCCATACCTCCGTTATCAACAAACCTCCCCGTGCGTCTCAACAATTGGGCTGCAGTTTTCGGTCGTGTACGTAAATTATGTGCATCGCGAAGGAATATAGCTATAGAGGGGACTATAACGAAGGTGTGACTGCAGTGTACAGTCTCACGAGAAGAAACGCTGACGAAAAATGGTGAATAGACTCAACGACTCCGTGTAAACTTGAAACGGCCAAGACGCGAGTAGCAAAACTTTTTGTGAAATATGAAGCTCAACAACAAATTTATTTCCATGCTTTTATCTTGTATTCAAACATATCATCATATTACAATCCACAGAACCTTTTTCAGCTTTAATATTCCTCCCACAAGGATCATGATTATCTTATACCGCCCTAAAAGTTCAGTTTCAGATTCCCGATAGATGATGTTCATAGCTACGCCTTGCATTGCAGGACATCATCTGACAAGTTCAGCTCCCCTTCATCATCCAGTGTGGCACGCGAAGCTCCCGTAACGATACACGGCGATGGTCTACATATAATAGAAGAAATGCCGGCCGAACCAACTACACCAATTCTCGCAGCACAGTGGGATATAACACCCGAAACCAAACAGGATAAAACTACTGTTGGCGATGAGGAGACGGATACAGCTTCGAATAAAACTTCAAAATTTTCAAACACTTTGAGTATCAACCTCGCTAGTGAAGACTACATGAACGCACTTACATCTTTAAACTATTCTGAACAAAACCAAGCCCCCAAAATTGAAGTCATACCAGAAATTGCAGTCACGCCTGCAGAATCGTTGACGGATCCCACCAACGAGGAAGCTATTGACCCGGTAGACATCAATAACAACAACGGTATGAGTTCAGAACAAATGCATCCAGCACAAAAGGCTGAGTTGCTGACAAAGAGTTCTATGTTTGGTGATGATGAGTCGATCATTGATGCTACACTCCTAATCGAACGCGATGAAGATCTATGCGACGCAGACTTCCGTGAAAAGCGGATCATTCAGTGGATTCTTGGGGCCGAGACTGGGAATAACGTGGACCATCAAGTTGAATCTGCCATCAGCCCTTCGCCCACGAATGGAAGCCGCGAAACAGCAATAACTGTAATCTACGGGGAATGATTGCTGATTGAACCAAGCGACCAATGCTTCTGAAGAGATATCACAAAAAGTCACAGCTGAGGTGAAAAGGGCTAAGCCAACGAAATAATACGCGCGTAAGCACAATCGTACAGCAAGAGAACGGACACCAAATGTTAAATGGTGCCGCACTTCATTGTCGTAGCGGGCACAAACCTATCACCAGATAAACTTAATTTTGACCATGTATCAACCTTGCCATGACATTTAGTGGAACCGGTGACATGACGCTGCGTATGGAAGGAAAGGTGATGGTATTAAGACATTGAAATACCATTCACATGCCATCTGCAATTCTGCATGTTGCATTGACATCGACCCATCCTCTTACAGCGTCTATATGAAGCCAAGGCTAAGCTCACATACTGTACCGTAACGACCGCACATCCCTTGGAGATGTCAGATCTTAGCGAAATCATCACAAAAGGCAGCGACTAGTCGCGGAAATTTATATCAAAGTAGAGGTTGCTAGGACTTGCTACCGATTATCTCTGGTGATATCCATCGGCACTTATGCCCCAATCATACAGTAGGCGTATCATAGCTTCTTTCTGTGATTGAAGAGCTATTGTTTGGTTTGTTTCATATTATCTTCACGAACAATAAAGTAGGTTTGGATATATATGCTACCGTGACTTCACAGAGTTGAAAACCTTATAATAACACTGTGTGAAAGATCAAACAAAGGGACAATGCGTATCCTGAGAAATATTTGTCCTCACGATAACTTGATCTTGACCAGGCAATACTGTATCTTCCTTAGTCACATAAATTGCTTTAGCATAAGTGTAGCTCTATGACAAAACCAACAATTTTCATTTTGTTGGAGAATTACATAACCTGCATACGATGTTGCTATAGATAGTGTAGATACGCTCTGCGTTGATATCGACGTTGTATGTGGCATCATATAACATCTGAACCAATTGAAAGGGGTCTGCGATCAAAATAGGATGATGGCTTAACTAGCCGATGCATAACATAGACAGTAATCATATTCCTTGGAAACTGAAGGCTTTAGGTGTGGCAGCGGTTTCAAAGGTTTCCTTAGATACTGATCTACTCGCGATTTTACTCAAAGATTTGAAATTGCCATTGCTCATAAACCAATGGCCGCTGTGGAAATGGCTACTGTCAAAGAGTATTTTACACTGTCATCTGTAGTTTAAGCCTTCATCACATTTTTACCACAGATCCCATTTAATCAACGACCATCCTATCATTGTTTGGGAGCGTTGTGGATTTGATTAATCTCACTCTATTTCTCGCATTAAATCACAAACTGTATAGCTGTGCTTCAATCAAATGTGGATAGCCTAATTTGCGTTAGTTGCTACGAACTTTTTTTTGCCATCTTCCATAAAATTCAGGATACATGACCTTTTTCTTTAATGTTTAACTCAGTTCAGGACTTGTTACGTTCAAGTCTATAATTATATATGTTTCCAAGGATAGCTTCCAAGGCTTCTAAGCCGATTTTGGCTCATGGAGACAACGTTAGTAGTGTCTAAGACTGTTTTATCTTTTATTGTGCTTTTTGGTGTGATTTAAAAAAAATTATAAGTTAGAGTGATGCACTTACTTTTACACTGTTCTCATTGATAACTTCAAGTTCCAACATTAAATCAAATATTATTAGGTCTATACGTTAATATATTCAGCGAAATCTTATATCACAGAAATTTCTTTATGAAATAAAGTATTTTTCGAACAAGAAATTTCTAAATGGTTTCAATTCGTCTTGATTCGGGCATTTTAAAGTTGTCTAAGGTATAGGTTAGGATTTCGCCAGGATATTCCACGCGGCGCAAGTTTAGCTCGTCGAGAGCACTTCAGACCTGTAAAAGCTGTAATTTTAGGAAAAGTAGCCTACTAAAAGACGACAACTTGTTAGTTTAGGCTATATGAGAAGAAATCGTCTCTCTCCTCTCCTGAAGCTCAATTTATTGCAAGCTTCCGATATTATTCCTTTATAAGTGATAGAGCGAGACTCCGACAGTGTTTTTGTAAACTACACTAGACCTACATGAGATGGCGCCCCCTTATAAATCCAAAGTGGCAATATTTTGCTTGACTCCCTTTACCCCCCGTACATACAATCGGCTTCACTGTGTCTGTAACAAGGCTACTTTGCATATAGCCTTTCACCGTTACAAAAAGAGTGTAAATTTGATAACTCAAAGATGGATCTGTCCTGTAGATGCCATCTTTGATACAAAAATACACGATGTTGATTCATTTTCTAATTCCGTCTATCCTATTCAAAGCCCCGGCTTCTGAAGTGCGATTGTTGATATAATCGTGACTCATACTCAGCTGTTCGAGGACATCTCCCTAGTAACTCCATGATAAATTGTACATGAACGAGTTACGAATAGTATGATGTATCGAAAGATACTTTCTCATACAGACGATACGTGTGATCGATTTGATGTTAAGCACAAAAGATTTGTGTGATAGTTTTCTATCGCCGTAAACTTTACCGTCACTACAGAGAATATACATATTTGCACACATTTTAAAGTTTATAAAACTGTTCCATGGATACATCGGCAACTATTCTTTTATGCCCGATGAATTTGACAGCCTTGGCACAAAGAATCTTCTTGAAGCAGCTCTTCAGAAAACAGTAGTTCTATATTTAGTACGTTGTCATGCCTGGATCGCTGGCTAATCTTCTTCCCTATTAAGGCAGCCCTATTGATGTGATTGCGATAAACCCAAGTCGGATTTTATTGCTGTTGTATAGCAAGATGTAGGTCAATGCTTACGGTATACGTGTCAATACTCCCAGTTTACAGCCCAGATCACTATTACAACCACGACTCGTGGCTCTTCCCCGAAACCGACTGCCAAGTTATCGGTTAAAAATGTCGAGACGAACGTTGATTGTCCTGCACGATACGCAGTAGCCAATTATGTGATCGACCGCTGCAAAGCCTATAGCATTCCCTAGTGGCCTAGTGGATCGGCTGATTGGCCGCGCGGTTTGGTTTTTTTAGATTTTGTTTTATGCAGTCCGAATGACTCTGACTCTCCTTACTTTTGTCATAGCCGTGAGTGATCAACTGCCTATATGATAGGAACAGATTTGATGTGTATTTTGCCTGACCATGTTCAGTGTGGTAGGCTACAGTGTATCAGCCACAAATAGGTATATACTATGTGAGTATGAGTCAGGTATGAGCCTAACGACCTTGATGACCGCAATAAAACCGGACAACTCAACTACAGGCTAGATCTTCATTGAAAAAAGCAGTGGGTATTGTTGTGAGGTGCAGTCTACTCCACGGTCGTATGCGCTTATGGGTAGATAAATCGATATAAGCCAGAGATATGATGTTAACCAAGATTAATCAAGCGCGTCATATAAATTTAAATCTGATATGAGGCTGTTTATCTACACGACCTCGATGATAAGTAAACGAGATTGGATTCATCAAACCGTTATTTGGTAAGGCAAGATAAAATTCCTTCCGCCTACATAGGCAAACAACTTCGTTTCTGTATATTGCCGCAAGTAGTTTTCTGAGAAGTGCAAAGCTAATTATTTGAAAGAATGAAAAGGCTATAAGAAATTCGTGTCTAAACCACACTAATGATATTTTGGGATGTTGAATAGCCTACAGTGGCGGAACCAACTCAAGTACACTTACGAACGACCCTAAATGCCAAGCTAGCTCCATTCATCTCGGCATTCAGTGTTTTTATTTGATACTTGAAAACAAGAGCAGCGACTGTGTAAATATGACCCGACAGAGATGACAAAATTGCGAGGTTACTTTCATTATTTTTTCTGCATCAGTATAGCGTCAGAGTCTATTGAGCTCAGGACAAATCCTCTAAAATCTCCATTTTTCAAATGAGAACGATTCACTTGACCCATGATCGGATCAATTTTGAAACGCACGAAAATCTCATTTGTAAACTATTAAAAATTCTTCAATTGTTCTCAGTTGCTTTTGTTCGAATAGTTTAACGGGCTCAGTTCCGCGCCAAATTCCTGTCAGCCGCACTCAGCTTGCGTTGTTGAGCACGACGTCATTGTCTTTGCAAAAATCATTGCTATGGTTGCGACAATGAGTCTTCACTCTTCAATGTAGTCAAACCATAGAGCACTGAATTCAGTGTTCTGGTCAAACAGATTCATCGGTCGCTAAAATAGTAATTATAGGGAAAACGTGCCTTCCATTGCCGCTGACTTCGTCAACATGAATTGTAGCCATTACAATAGTCTTTCGCACTTCATTTATGCCGGAATATACACCCGAAGGATATTGAGAACGCCGTTTCCTGCGTATGTAACAGCCTTTGGCAACTATAGGTTTACGCCTAGTAGACTATAGGCGGGTAGTGGGCCTGTCAAAATACAATGAAACCCCGTTGAAATTGCACTGTCACTTACAAAACTCGTCAAAGGGTTAGGGTCATCCATTGCTGTACGGTTTACAGGACACCCAATGGAGTGATTGGTCTGAAAAACCTGGATGTAGCCACCGAACAATGGCTGCTACGTGGCTGCCCTGACGTGTAGTGCGAAAATATAACAATGCCAAATAAAAGAAAGTGGGACATTGGGCTGAACGTCGAGCCTCTGTTTATTCCAAAACAAAGTTACGAAAAATAGTGGAGCCGATGGCGGACGATTCAAATATTAATAAATATAATAGGTCACCACAGATTTAACGTCCAGTCCAGTTTATTGGAATATATATATAATAAATATAATAATTATAATAAGTCACCACAGATTTAACGTCCAGTCCAGTTTATATATAAGAACAGAATTTATTACGAAACAAAGTTACAAACTTTCAGAACAGCGCTCCACTTTTTGATATAAATTGAGTAGGCCCTAATTTGACTATTTTCTCCAATCGAGCGATATCGAAAATGTTGTTACCCTTTACCCTACACACACTTTCTTCATGTCGGAACTTGTTATCGGCTAAAATAACAAACATCCTACTTCCGCGGAAACGTTTTCGATCAGTTTTATCTATGGTGATATGACAATGCAAACAGCTTATTAGCGGAGCCAAGCCTAGAGTCTCTATATAGACTATCTTTGTTAAAGCTATGTTATGTATCATCAACAACATCTTTCAACAGCCTTGCAAATATTATTCCGACTTGACTGATTGTTCAATAGCGTGTAGTAGTCAAGAATCTTACAATTTGTTATGAGTAATTATTAAAGTCTACAATTATGGGAATATAGGCTACTTTCTTAGCAGATTCAAGACACGACAGACAAACGTTCCGTCATGTGCTGAATAGCAGTTGACATTTCATGGACGTTCAATACAGTTTTGTTGACCAAACATTGTTATTACTATTGTAGCATGGGTTAATTCTTTTCCGTTCCGATTTGGGCGTGCATTGATCGTGCTATTCGCCATGAATCCAATTCAAACATTGTAAATCACGGAGGGAACAGTAAGTTATTATGGTGAGATCGAGCACATATTAGAGTAAGCTTCTAAACACACGTGTGCTAGGGTAGCCTAGACTTAGAACAAAATTCAACGAACAAACCCTTTCGGCATCTAAAGAAGCTGTCAGTAGGCTATTGAGACCTGTGTGAAAAGTCTACATTACTTCTGTCACAAGGGGTGGGCTCTCATGTCAATCATCATTAGATGTCTGCTGTGATCTACAGGCCCAGCGTAAAGTGGTCAACAATCTTTGGTGCAAAATTCCCCGGACGCCCGTTGAAAATAAATTACTACTAATAAGGTCGGCGCGTGGCCATCGAGAACTGGTGGCCACGTATATAAGGCCCTATAGGTTACTGTATTAGTGTGATTTAACTGTTCTGTCGTGGTGCTGGGTAGCCTATAGGCTACCTTCCTCGCACTTTCTCAAATTGTGAGCTCATTCTGAAGAGAATGAGAATTGTCTCTCTGCTGGAAATTGAGCTTAGGGCCTATGTTGCGTCTACTCGCTCTTCGTAACGTCCCAAAATAGAAAATGAAATAAGTCTTATATGTGACCTTGTCAAGTGTTGGATACTTAAAATGAAGCTTGAATGCTTGATCCACTTTAGAACATTATGATGAAGTAGCGTTTAGCATCTACTCGAGTCAATATCTTTTGAGATTCTAAACCTATTTGTCGACACCATCCAGAAAACTCAATCTTATTGATGGAAAGCGACTAAATCTTGTGATTGGTTTAGACTTTCCGCTTTCTGATCGGGAGGTTCCGGGTTCCATTCCCAACCGAGTCAAATCGACGACATTAAAATTGGTATCCATTCCTTCCCTGCTTGGCAGTCGGTTTCGAGGAAGTGCCGAGAGTCGTAGTTGTAATAGTGATCCGGGCTATAAACTGGAAGTATTGACACGTATACCGTGAGCATTGACTTGACGTAAATGACCTTAGTAGTTGAAAACGCCATAAATTCTAAACAAACAAACAAACTTTGCAAGTTATAGCTTAGCCAGCCTTTGGTTTTAGTGACCGAGATATTCGGATTATTCATTCTCCTCATTACAAAGCGTACAGAGCACGGGTAGGTGGGCTGCTTTGCTATTGACATTCTCTAACTGTGCAATGAGCATTCGGCAATTTGCAGGGGTAGAAGCTACGTGTTTAAATCTGCCTTGTCATCGTACTATCTACCATAGAGTGGTGTAGCGCGTAGAGCAGCCAAAATACTACATATCATATCAAGAGAGCGCCTTTCTACTTATGATGCGAGGGTCGAGTTTATAGCATCACCATGCGGATAAATATTTCCTTGCTTGACTGATGATCGATGTCGTTCATCAGAAACCCATTATCAAAAAGCCTGAATGGACGTTTTGCTGACAGACCGTATAGCCGCAAGTGCCAACCATCTAATGTGTTCGAATCGACCAGGCCTAGGCCCTAGACAGACACTGATGGCCGATCGATACCTCTAACCGCAAACGCATACATATCGACGTACCTGTAGCCCACTACGCTGCCGGTGCAATACCAATTTATCGTGAAAATACGATATTGTCTGAGCCCTGCTACAACAAACTAGCGACAACTTCTAACAAAACGACAGTTCTCGAAATAATGTCTTTCCAGTAATTCATAAGAAGCAGCATACATAGTAACAGTATTTGGTCGAGGAATCGATCACAAGACCCAAAACACATTTTAACAATCCTTGTAGAGTTTTCGCTGTTATTTTGAAACCCCTCTTTTAAAATGATCTCAAGCTAAATTCTTCAAGTGTTGCCCACAGGGCCACAGACAACAATCCATCAAATACGCAAAAACAATACTTATATCAGTAATAATAGAGCTAAAATATGAAAATCGGTAAATCACAACATATTTGCATTATTATTACGATATTAGTTAAACTCAAAGCAGACACACTGCACAGCACGTAAACAGTTTATCGTTTGCTTAAAGCTTTGTGAATACGAAAGTTATTTTCAAGCAGGCTAGCCAACATGAACACATCAAAATGGATCGTGGCAGTTGATGAAGTCTCAAGACTCTTTCATTGTGACGTCACATTATCATTGTCAGTCACAACTTGAGAATCCACCAATCACATTTCTAAATTGCCCACATTGGTTGCTTGGTTCGAATATCTCATAAAGATATATAGCATACTTTCAAAGCGAGAAGGTAGATGGCAGAACATCCTACTTGAAGCAGGTTGACTATTGATAGTGCTAGGACAAACAATCCCCCCTACCTGATGATAAATTTGCGACAAGTGTCAGTGTTCAAAGCCCAAGTGAGAAAAAAAGCAGGGGGTTAAGAAAGCGGAACCACCCAGTTGCATGAAGCCAAATACATTTGACCAACAGTAACATGTTACTGCATTGTTTGCGAAAAACAGCTTACACTGCATTTTGAGCATCTGTTAAGTCCTACGCAAACGTCCGAGTGGCTGCCTTTTTGCTTAGACCCAGAGAACAATGATGGTCATGGTGGGTGTGTTTATGTATCATGGCTACAACAGCTATCGGCTACTACAGAAAAACAAGATTCATTGGCTCTTATATTATCATCCACCCTACCTAGACTTAAGTTGAAGATTTCCAGGGGATTTTAATTATTTTCCTGCTGTTAGTTTTGACTTTAGGCTAAAACATGCCGTTGAGCAACTTATTCAATCAGCATCAAAAATAGTTGCTAACGTCATGGCAGTACACAACCGATTCAAAGATGAGAAAAATTCCACCAAAGAGATATGATTTATGCTACACGTGATGACAATCATTAAGTCTTCAAACTTCAACACTTGTAGGTAGGAAAATATTGTTTAGGAATGTAGTGCCTGGTATTGCAGAGAATCCACACTTTTAGTCTTGAATCAGCATTCATTTTTTTGCCCACGAGAACACAGCACTGAAATTGACATTGATACGGCTTTGTCCCACCTTGCACATTGATAATTATATAACAAAACATGGCATGTTGTCAATTCAATATAGCAGCTGATTATGTAATGCAGGGGCCAGCAGCTTTAGGAATGCACCGACCGTGACAGCTTACCAAAATGTCAGCATCTCCAGTTCAGGTACATTTGTAAAATTTTAATGGTGTGATTACAGTCTCATAAATGGGGGTCGAAATCAATGTTCTCTATCGCCACCACTTAGGCACAGAAACTATTGGTTGACCCGGCTAGGATTGCGATGATAGCGCCACGATCAGGTAAAGTGTCGGTTTCTCGTTGCGCAATGAGAAATCGTTGACACCTATCTCCGGGGCATAGAGGGAGGTTAGGGGTGTGTAGGTGGTGATCCTGAACTAACAAAATAACGAAAATGTTATGACTTGAGACGCAACCTGCTTTTCAAGAGACTCATAGACATTCATGCATATGATTACAACGGCTGGCTATCCCAAAACTGATTGCACATTGGTCATATGCGCTAACTTCAATCCTGATACTAGTCATGTTGCTCACCGATTTTAAATGATTGCCACAATGCAATAGACACAAAGTCATTTCCCAACAAGATAGTGAGTGTTACGTACTCAAATCGGAAAACAAATGGAAAATGACTTTTTCTTAGATAAAAGGGCTTCAATATTCGCTAGGACGGATTATTCCTTTCAAAATTATGGTCAACGTTTCTTTGAGTTATTTTAAGGTTTTCTTGGTTTGGCATATGTCCATGTTCTTGCATATGCGATTCGACGGTCGGTTGCGAGGTATTAGTTATTGTCGTATTTTGCATATGGACGGGTGTATTGTGTGATGGCTGGCCCGTCATTGATGTTGCTTTGGACACTGGAATCTTCTGAGCATCCTAAAAAGCAAGAACGACACACATGATTTCCTGGTTTTGCGGCAGAAAGATTAGGAAAACACGGCCCTACGCAATGACACATAGGCTACTTTGAAGTTTATCAAGTCTTCATCTCCCAGTTAGTTTCGAACCAATAAATCATAATAATGGAAGCGAAATCAAATGGCTTTTTTGTAGGTATAATGTCCAGTAGTAATCAATAGATATCGTAAAGAAGATCACCACAGATTTAATGTCCAGCCTTGGTTTATTAAGAAAATAAAAGATTCACAAGCTTTCGGAGCTGCGCTCCTTCCGTACTAATCAAGTGATACACATTTATTAAATGTACACGCACCACATGCAACTGCTACACCAATTAGCCTACCCAGTACCGTTCAGTCAATCAACATGTCTGCTTGCTCACGATAATACAAGTGTAAGCTAAAGGACTTTGAATGTATGCGGAAGATGTGAGCTGTCATTGATACACACATTGAAGAATTATCGTGAAGGGGTGGGTATTGGATGAAATAAGCCATCGTTCATGACACATCTCCTTGCTGTAACTATGAAGAAAAATATTAAACTGAAGTCCTTCTCATCATTTAAGCCACACCACCAGCCATTTAAATTTGGCCCCACAATTTACTTTACCTCACAAGAAAACCGCAAGAATTCGACAAATTACCAACTACACTGCAGACCCGTTATAACGCGGTCGTCGGGATCCACAAAATCGGCCCGCGTTGTAAGTGAATCGCGTTATACGGAGGTTACGCTAACAGCATGGGTGGATCGACGGGTGGACCGCGCTGAAGTCGATTTACGATTCCCAATAGCGGTGGCTGCAATATGCTATCCGTCGCAAATCATTTGCTGACATTTCTGATCTTCTAAAACAGACCTATTTACTAGTTACGCAATGAAATGTCACACTGTACAATCGTAATGAAAGTTGTTTATTTGGTTGAAACGCCCTACACTCTAATCCACAACGTCTACACTAAAAAAGAATCAAGCGTCAACTGTTTCATTGCTTCTCTATTCTTTCCCCTAGCAATTTCCTTCAAGTGCAGGATGTGAATCGCGTCCACGTCCTGACACTCTAACCACTCCAAAGCAGTATCAATAGATGATATGGCCTCACTAATCTTCGGTGGTGGAGGTGGCAGGTCGTCATCTTTCTCATCATCGACATCGACGACGAGCTCATCAGTGGAAGCATTAACAACGCTTGTCACGATATCAGCTGCCGTTAGGAACTCATTTGTCAGACAGTCATCGTCGATATGTATCTATTCTTGCTCATCTTCGATGCCCATCTCTCTGAACAATTGTTCGCAATTCTCCGAGTCTGTATCCGTCTGATCCAGATCATTAACAAGAGCTACATCAGAGTTGTCTCCGTCGTTGGAAAAGGCCCCTGCTAGCCCACGGTACCAGCATTTATGAATGGTTGTCGCCGTGATGGAACTACAGGCTTTCTCTCCCAGATCGAACATGGAGCTGAGGGTCAATTTCTTTACACACTCTGCGAGGTTAGAATCCCGCCCGACGATTGACATGATGAGGTTCTTTCGGTAATGCATTTTAAAAGTGGCAATTATTCCTTGATCAAACGGTTGGATAATTGACGTGGTATTCTTTGGTAGATAACCACGTTATCATGACTTTGTCTAGCTGGGAATCTTTAGCCGGCCGTAGTCGCTTCCTTTGCAGACCTTCACTTTCATCAAAGAACGTGGTTGCTTGCCTGATGTTCTCTTCGTCTTTTATCCATCCCCGCAGCGTTGATTCCTTCAAGCCCAAATCTTTGCAAACACGTGCATGCGTCTTTCCTGTACGCAACATTTCCAGCGCCTCAATCTTATCCTTAACTGACCATGCTTTTCTCTTCTTTTTGATTCCCTCCATGACACAGCAACACTCAGCCCGATGTTAATCACTGTACTGGCAGAAGGACACTGACGACTGACCGACTCATAATAGTGCACGTGAGTCGGTGGCGCAACATGTATGATGTAACAGCAGCCAAATGTAATGATTGGCGGACCTTTACCAGGCAACACGCAGCCAAACCAAATGCTAATGCGCAGTTTATATTTGAAATTTAGTCTTCGCCAAAACGCGTCGCAAAAACCAGTGACAAATTCGGGGTCCATACTCTGACCGCATTATATCCGATTCCGCGTTATATCGAGTCGCGTTATATCGGGTCTGCAGTGTAGCATTATGGTTGGGGTCACGGATCACGCACGTTGCCATATTTCTTTTCTAGTTGACTTATGGAACTGTGGGATGCGATTCAAGTTCCATAATTCCATTAATCATAATTAAGAACAAAGGAAAGAACCCTAACCTTATTTGATAACAATTATAAACCATTTAGTGTCTAGCAACATATATATTGAATAAATAAATCGTAGAGGTCATATTAAAATTACAGTCAGTCAGAGTTCAGTGAATGGTCTATTGACGCTGTCGAACTCATCACGGTTGTATCAACTTGCCTTGTCTTATGACATCTAAAAGGGAGTGAAAGTAAAAATCGCTGGGTGTTAATTGTCCAAGTAACATGGTATGTACATGTTATCTTGCAAACAGTCCATCGCTCCCAATGGAGAGCTGAATGATCTTCGGAAAAAGGTACACGCTACTGCAATAGATATCAGTAGGTGATGACCCAAGATTTCCAGGAGGTAAAGTAATTACTTAAGTACTAAGTCTGGTTCATTTTAGAAAATAATCGATGCTGATTAGATTTCCTTGCAATGCATTTTCAATTATGGTACCCGGTACCATACCATGAGTAATGCTGAAGTGAGCTGGTAAGTTTCAAACTAAGTATTGTGAATTCATTGGTACTACGTAGAGAACAGAGGATATATAATGGGTTTTGTATGCATAAGAAATATATACTCCTGATTTCACGGAGATTATAAGGATTGATGGGCGAATCGAATCATTTGTAATTCCGAATATATATATATATATATAAATAATATATATTGAACAGTATTAGTGAACAAAATTTCTTACTGTATATTCAAGTCTACGTTACCCTTGATAGTGTAAAACTTTATGTGGTGATTTGCTTCGATTCGAAACACTTATTCGATTTATATATATATAATATACACTACACTATCAAGAGTAACGTAGACTTGAACACATTGAGAAATTTTGCTCACTAATACTGTTCAATTGACAAGGAGCCCAGTACTGTAATATCAGAATAAATGTTGATTTGACAAGTTTTTGTCACAAATCACGTAAGTTACAAGTATAATAAGTCTGTTTAGCTGCGGACTGAAATATGTTTTCAAACATTGGATGATGCTAGATATCCTGATTAGAAATCTTTGAATTGATTTAAATCAATTCCGATGTGATATGCCCAACCCTAGTGAGAATATGATAATGCTCGGAGCGGATACTGCTTTGCATACACCAAGCAAGAGGCGTTTCTGTTTAGTGCTTGCGTAACTGGCCATTGGCTAGGGATCACAAACTAATAACCACACACCAAAGCCATCATACATCTGTGTGAGAGCCTTTGTGGCAGATACAAAAGCACCAATACTCATGTCATGCAAATGGGGAGACGTCCACCACAAAACACACTTCTCTGATCAACAAAGAGTAAGCGAGTCTCAAATTGAAGCTAAGTACTTTGTTTTTGCTAAGCTGTCAGATAGTGAATGGACAGCCCACATGGATAGACCCTAATAGTATCAGATCAACAATATTGTTTGTTATGGTATTTAATCAGTGACAGCATTAAAGACAAAGACAATAGAAACAACTTCAGTGTTGGCCATAGTCCTACGCCATCATCATAGTCTTTTGTTATGATCTGGAAATCAGGAGATCCAAATGAAATCCGGACATCGTTTTTATGTACAATTTCAAATACAATATTGAATAGTAGTGGAGTCAATGGCAGACGATCAATAGATATCGTAAAGAAGATCATCACAAATTTAATGTCCAGCCTTGGTTTATCGAGAATTAAAACATTCACAAGCTTTTAAAGCTCAGCTCCTTCATAAGATTAAAATATGAGAGCATGTATATCCCATCTGAGAGCTGACCCAGTAAAAAAGAGCCTTGGAAGATTCCGGTTTAAAAATCTTCACAAACTGTAAATGTACCATAACCTAGACCAGCAGTTCCCAAAGTATAGGTCGCGACCCAAACATGGGTCAGGAAGGGTCTAAAAATGGGTCGTGGCAAGATGATTCAAAACGTATATTTTTTCATTTTCATTTTCAAGTTCATTCAATTCCTTCATGAGATCACGACTGAATTATCACATCAGAAATATTCCCACATCAATGATTCACTATTCCACCAGCATGTTTATATAATATATATATATAAATATATATGCGAAAAAAACGGTCTGAATCGCAACTAACATAGCACTGGTGGGTGCTTTTTAATGACACATTATTAGGTGTAATGTTAGAAGTGCAGACAGTTGGCCTAAAATTGCCAATATGTCCTCATTTGACCGGATGATTCAGAAATTGTAACAAACAGCGTTAACCCAATCTAACCCACAGCATGGCAAAATATGTAGCCTACCGGTAATGTTATACAGGTAAAAAACATAATGCCATCATAAGCAGCCTATAATGTCAACAACAGCATTTGTTAGGCAATGACATAGAAAAATTTTTTAAAGTCACAATACCAACCTGTCGTTGCGTCGATTGTATGGCTTGAGTTGTGACTGGATTTGGGTTTGCAATCTTAACTTTGTGATCGTTCGACCGTAGAGACGACTTGAAATATATTCATAGATTTTCAATTATATATAAACAGAGGACGGTAGTTGTTGTAATAACTCACCAAGTGTGTGCTTGATTCTTCTTTCCCTAAAGAAGTGCTCACGCCTATGAGAGAAAAGGTGAAGTTATTAGAACGAGACCTGAAGGTACATTCCTACACTATTTCTAATGAACATGACGTAATGTGGTAATGTACATGCTAGGCTTGCTTGCGCATGAAAACGCTATCAAGGACATACTTGAAATGGAATTAGAAATAAGACCATTCATCAAAGTCTACAGAGAAATATCACACTACAGTGTTACACTAGTCTATACTAATTAACACCTACCACTACAACCACCAAGCTATACCAGTTAATTAACATCTTGGAATAAAATAGAAGTACGTTACCAATAATATGCACTGCAATTTTAAGAAATGCGAAACGATCAAGGGTGGGGATCAAAAAGGAATCATAAGATATGCCTGGCTTGAACCTGGTTTTCATCCGCGACCTTTATGAGATGAAAAGAGTCTAACTGGAGCGTATTTCTCGTACCCAAAACTCATCCCGACTTCGCAACTGCTCTAGTTGAAATTACCTCTATACACGGAATAAGTCCGAGGATTAAGTCCTCACAAACTAGGTTTGCCGTTTATTTTAAGTTTTGTCACAGAGTTAAAAGCTTTTAAACTCGGCATAAAATTCATACCAGAGTTTGCCAACTTTTTGATCCCCACCATAACTAACCCTCAGGCTCAGGGAAAGACTGGAATGATACACAATGCCTATAACATTATTGTCTTGTTGTATACCTACTGTATATTGGTATTGCTCGCAATTTACAGTGTCTTCTAACTGTATACGTACTTAGGTACATAGGTAGGTAATGTACTAAGAGGACACCAGTTCAATGCTGATAATGTGCATGTTGCATGTTGATATTTCCAGTTTAAAAATGACCCCATGTACTCTCCCGATACGGACTACAAGGAAAATGCAGAAGAGCAATGATTGGAATGAATACAAATTTTAAAAGTCTTAGGACTGACTGCCCCGAGAAGTACATTTCTTCAGAATTGCTTGAAATAGTTTATTCATATCAATATTAACGTTTAGAAGACTTTACGTCTAGCTCTCATCAGGAAACAGAATAGCTACAATTTTCTATTCAAAATTTGATGAGAGCCGGACGAAGACTTCTAACGTTAATATTGATATGAATAAACTATTTCAAGCACTTCAGTACGGTACATTACGTTCTCCTGATCAGAAGGTTTGCACTGTGCAGTCAAACCATATGGTCGGTGGAGTGGGTGTTGAAATAGCAATTAATGCTCTACCATAAAATGCCACATTAAACATGAAGTTGATGGCAAGCCCAAGTATAAATTTCAAGTATGGATACAAATGATATATATATATATATATAACACATGATATGAGACAGTTTTCAGTTCTGGATATGGAGGAAAGCAACCTGATTGAATAATATGTCGGAAGTGGAAAACTAAATTTTCAGTTTGCGATGGGTTCTGCAAGACAAATTTTAAATTCTTCCCATCGGTTTGATTATATCTGTGCTAACGGTGGTACCATAGATATGTTCCTATTCACCTCTACAGACTTATCCACCAGTTTGCTGTGTTGCTATCAAGTTTTATGGATTCAGTTCTAAAACAGGAAGCAATTTTCTCTTTGCAGAAATGACCATATCGTGAATCACAATCGTTACTGTACTAAATTTGGTACGTATTTAATCTGAAATCCGCTTCAGTTTACCAAAATCACATGAAACATCGGTTCAAATTGATATCGCAGACAAGGATACGCATTGACTAATGAAGCCAGATGGGTTCACAATTTCACTGAATTTATTTCTGTTAATGAGGGCACGGAAAAACAGATTCAATAAGAATCACTGGGCATAGAATCTCGACAAGAAAAGCTACCAGCTGCATCCTACATTGTGATAGGCACGCAAGGGAAATTCAAACAAGACACAAAAATTCACATCACCTCGAGATATGTTCAACTGTTTTCCATTAGTGGTGTAGACATTTTGTATTTAGCCTGAAGGCAGCATCATACCAAGATAGGTATAATGCAGGCGAAAAGGCACTTTGTATTAGGAAGTCAAAACAATTAAGATCTGTACTGGTAGCATAAATCTGCCTACCGATTACAGACAGTGACTATTGACAATCACAATAAATAAGACTAATAGTAATATTGGGATCATTCTGATCTGGATCTTGTGGCAATAAAAAATATTGTCAATCCATCTCATGAACTCAGGAATATTGAATGGGCTCGTGGCTTGAAACTAAAGAAACAAAGAACGCCAACTAGCCTGTTTTCACAGTTACTAAAAGTATAGTGGATCGTGGTAGATTTCGGATAGTCCCACAAGGAATTGCTTAGATTGTCAAAAAACCACGAATAATAATGATAAATCTGGTGATTATATCTAATATCGACTTCCTTAGAATTAGCTGAAGGCTGATTTATTATCGAAAAAATACAAAAATCAGCCTACATTGGTGGATCCTTAGCCTGAAGTTGATTATAATGGCGCTCTAATATAAATGTAGCAGACCCTTGACCCATGAGAATTTCCATTTCACTTGCCATAATAAGAACCAGAAACAAGGAGTAAATAATAAATATATAGCATACCAATAACTCAATATTTAAAAAAAAGTCTAGATTGCAGCGTACTTCACTCGGCGAGACGTTTCAATTGCCACAAATTAAGTTAGTCTCAAAGACTACAGGCCAACACAATTCACTATAAGCTATGATCAAGACAAAAGTGAAGTATGTGCTTAATAAACACACCTTTCTTTGGAAGAAGGTCTAAAGTGCTTGGTGTGATAGACGATGCTTCAGTACTGGCAGTATTCTGAAGGTACACATAATCCAAGTTAAAACTACCAATGCATCATACTAATGTAACTACGGTACGATACTTACATTGCCAGAAACTTTATGCTCGCCACTGTCTTGACTTGTGTTTGACGAAGTATCCTGTAAAACAAAACAAAAAAATATTACAACCAAATTTGAATCGAACTTGATGTTATAAAGTTGTTCTTGGGGCATTTGGCCTCTGAAATGTTTTCTGCTGAATAGCAACCGTAATAGCCTATTGGTGATTTATGCAACACTTGCAGCAAAACGTGCAGAGTGTTCCATGTCTTTGATTATATGACTCATGTGAGACATAGGCCTACTCGTATAGACTGATATTGTGAGCATACACAAAAATTTCTACTAGATAAATAGCGGCATAAGTTCCATTGTGGATATAAAATCCATCAGAGTCTAGACTCACAAAAAGCATCGGTTAGATATGCAATTCAAAATATAGTCTACTGCTCTTTAGGGATAGTCATAGTACGAACCTGGATTTATGTGAACTTCGGGCACAAGTTTGTTACAGTATAGGTACCCCGAATCCAAACTGATGACATCACAAATACTTGTACTATGTACAAACGTAGGCAGTATCAAGTGCCCCAATCAAAACTGTATATAATTTTCCACCTTCCACATTGGGAATTGGTGACTATGATGTAGGACACGTGGTGAAAGGTAGCTTGCCCAAGAACATTACTGGTAGAGCGCATTTATCGCTGATAACGCAAAGAAATTCCAGGCTCTAGAAACTGTGCAGGTTCGACATGAACACGAACCGAATGAAGTAGGCAAAATCTGAGTCAAACTTGAGCCCTGAGTTCATACTATCCTGACCGGCACTACTTTTTGTCTGGCAAATTCCGTGACAAGCTGATGCAAATTAAAAGTTAAACAGGTTCTTGCTTGTGGTACACATACCAGTGAGCTAGCAGATCTACGCTGCTACACAGTAACGAACGTATTATGCATGATATTTAGTTGTCTCAAAGTCACACCTTCGGAGGAGACTGATTGACTTTTGTTTGCACTTGAGCTGCTACTTCCGCCGGCAGTTTTGACCGTAATTCCTTATTTTCCGCTTTCAGTCTCGACGTTTCATCATTCAAATTGGTAATTGTTTCAGACAGATCCTTGATTTTCTCTTTCAATTCATCAACTTCATCTCGCACGGCAGACATTAAGTGTTTCTTCACTAAATCCTAATGAAAAAGATGATTTCAGTTATATATATATATATATGATGTAGATGTACAGTACTTGGTGTGTGTGTGCGACTCTCTGTTATGCTGCACAGAAATAATGATGGATTCGAATTGACGGTACGATTTTATGATCTGAATTTTGTTCTTTGGTTTTTTTATGTCACACACTGTTGAGTAGTTACATAGGAACAGACAGACAGACAAACTTAATTTGTACACCTCTAATTCCGGTAAGGATTCGCAACATCTTTCAATCAGTTGATGTCGACTACTATTTCAGAAATGTAGTGCAGGTATACACAGCTGGTAGCAGACAAACAATTTATAGAAAATTGTGATTCATAAATTTCACAAAACCCCCAAAAATGTAAAAGCCAAAAAAAAGAGTAAGGAGAAAGTAACAACATTGTTGGCCTACATTGCAAATAAAGTTGACACAATGTTAAAAATAGCTTCAGTCATCTCAGATTTAGAACATGAGAAACAATACAGATTCTGAAAAAGGTAAAGAGTCCATTCAGAGAGACAATAAGAAGAAAAAAACAGGTAGCGTACTATGTGTGTTACGATCTCAAGATCTCATCGCAATTTTTTATGTGCGTAAAATGTAAGTACCAGGTAGGCCTACATGAAATTATAATACAGTATATTATATAACTTTCTTTATCAGACAGCCTATTGAAAACATTTCAATTTGTTTCTACATTGAACCCAGTAGTACACACTGTGCTAGGCCTATAGTCATATTTTATACATATATATTGCATATGGATAGGCCTGCACGTTTTCGAGAATGGTACACAGACTACCATAGTTCTGTATGGTACTGTAGGTCTACACATTATAAAGTTATTTTAATTGTGAGTGATTCATCGAGCATGTCAAGCAAATTATTTCAAAATAGCTCGTCATCGGCTACCTCACTAATGAAACGGCAACAAAATAATTTCTTATTCACTCTACAATTAAATCCACAAAAATTTCAAAAATTTCTTCCTTGACAACAGCATGGATCGCTACAAAGTGATCTACTCGTACTGGAAATCTCAATGTCTGGATAACAAAAAGACATTGAATTTACGCAATTAGCCTAACGGTACATCCTAGGTAGATTAGAAAGGCATACATCTATCCCGACTTCACCAGTGACATAAATGGCAAAAAGAAAGTCAAAATGAGAACAAGCCTAGGCGAACAACATTTTTTAGACCTCTTCAATTGAGATTTAATGAGCAGAGAGAGTACACGGTATTGGAAACTCATCTATGAGAAGGGTGTGCAAAATTATCAAAAGGAGAAACGATATATTATAGGCTTACATTCAAGAAGATAGTGGAGCCGATGACAGCTGATCAATATAATTATATATTGTAATCGTAAAGAAAATTCACCCCAGATTTAACATCAAGCCTCGATTTATTGAAAATTAATATGTTTACAAGTTTTCGGAGCCCGCTCCTTCATCAAGATTCCCTCAATCAACCCAGGCTGGACATTAATTAAATCTGTGGTGAAACTTCTTTACGATAGCTTATAATTATTCAGGAAGATGAAATCAAATAATATATATATATAGCTTCTATATTAAGATGTAAATAACTAATCTTACCATAGCAGCCTCAATTTTGTTATCAATTTTCTGCGTTTGATTGGCGACACTGAAACACATAAGCAAATTTAGCCGCATGAAATATCGTTGGTATCTGACGAAAATTTAAAAGCAATTTATGATACAGAGCCTAACCGAGATAAGATTAGTTCACATATATTTCATATTTACTGTATCCAAGCTTATGCTATGAAACTCGGTCATCAAAGTGTTTAAATCAAATAGCCACAGAACAAGTCAACAATGTAGAAGATTTTTGAAGCTAACATTAATTTGGTTTAGTATCACCTTTATATCGTGGTATGAAAGGAATAAATATTCGTCTTCAAGACCATAAAGAAAAATTACATCGGTGACTGAATCACCCATCACATATTAGGCTACCATTAAAGAATCATAGCCTAGTACTTGTAGCTTGGGAATGAGTACGTACACTGTATACGCAACTGCGCATACGGGATCATTCACTAGCCTAACTTATCCCGATGCGAGTCGATGAGTCACATCATTCTATGCAAGTGTCACAAAAATCAAGGAAATTGATCACAATCACCCACCACACCAGACTGCATTAAATTGGTAGGCCTACTCAAATATTCAAACGCCTGTATTATATGAATCATAACTGCCTGCAGTCGTGCAATTGGGAACCGGTTGATTTCGATTTTCGACATCCAATCCATTTCATTCGAATCTCCACCACACGCCAGAATATAACATCAAATTGCCCATAAGTTCAGTTCCCCTCACCCCATCACCAATCGGATGTTGGTTGATTGAAAGTTCGATAACTTGATACTAACATACAATTAGCAGGGCGTACCTCGTGTCTCCAGTAGCAGCATCACCTGATGTTCCTGCGGTGTATCTGTTGATGGCAGATTTTAAAACATCATCAGCGCCAAGGCTCATGACTGATTTTTCATGTCTATCAGATATAATTAAGAAAAAAATTAAAACACACCATCAAGCAAAGATTCAGCACCTGGAAGGTTTCAAATGTCAATGGTTCTCAAGCACTCGTACTGTCGGCGAGTCCTCTTAATAAATAGAATAGGTGGGTGTATCAGTCGGACCATTCACTTCAGCCATAATGGTACCGCGTGACCAAACACGTCCTTCATGAACACTTTACCATGGGTACTGGTATTTATAAAGACATGCAAACGTCACGATGGGCTGACTCCAAAATGGTGCATCAATTTCTATTTGACGATTCATGTCTTTGAAGGCTGGTTTCAGGAAGAAAGAATTCGCAGGTGTGCCATGTAGCAAAAGGTTCAGAACCACTGGTTTAGGGCCAGGCTATAGCAATGGACAAGTACAAGGAAATTCAGAAATCAACATGGCGATGGGTATCAAAATCTGATTCAATAGCATAGTTAGACAAATGAAATCACTAACTACAGGTGATTACATGGAGCGTCGGTCCTACTTATGTCAATCAACAAAATGATCATAATTATAATAAATTATACATCTCCTCTAGCCACCTTGGGCTTGAAAGTATCCAATATCCAATTATGAATCACCCTACTGGACTAACAGATTAGCCATCATCATCAATATCATAAATTAATATCAAAATCAAAGGTATCCCATGGGGAATGTAAAACGCACAAAGATAATTTGTATTCGATACTAACCTTGTGGAAGATGACATACTGTTCGATAAGTTGGCCGAGAAAAGTTGTTGTTGAAAATAGGACGTCGACTGATGATACGGATGTAGGCTCGATATTAAAGAGTTTGTATACGTTAAATTAGGCAACGTGTGATTTGAGAGTCGTCGCTCTACTGATGTTGCTGGATTCGCTACTCCAGTTATCGGTGACTGTGTATCAGAATATTCGTGACAGTTCCATCTTCCGCGTATTTTCTTTGTAGGCTGCGCTGTTTCCCGTTTAACAACTTTATATACTCTGGTACCGGGAGCTTTGCTACTTGGTGCTGTATTAGACACTGTAGCTGGTTTACTGTTCTGAGCAGCCGCAGCCCCACTCGTAGTTGCATTAGTTTTTTCTGGAAAATTATATGTGTCCGCAGAGTCCGGGGAATAGATAGCACGTGACTGTTGGGACACAGTAGCGGTGGATATGTTTGAAGAGGGAACAGTGGCTTTAGAGTTCAGGCTTTGGTCTGACAAAACGGATGGTGGTGTGACTTTAACATTGGCGCTAGTGCTTTGAGGTAGGCTGACCTATAAAAAAAATTCATTTTAAATCAACATTAAACTTCTCCTATATACTTCAGTGTGACCTTTAACCAGGGATTGTAGGGTGCAGTATGGTGTTCTGTTGTAACTTTCACATCTCTAACGACGAGTCCCCTTGTAAGAGGTGTAAAGGGTGTGTATGTGTACTAGCTATAGAGTATAGATAATAAGTTGGCAGGGGCAATGCCAACAACAGCTGTTCTTTGGCACTGCCCGCTATAATTCAGCAGCAACCAACAATACTCTTATTGAGAGGACCTACCAGTTTCGTGGCCGACAACCTACCATTACAGCATGAAGCCCAATTATATATTCCCTATTGACTGGTACTGGTACTATGATTGATAGGCTACCTAACCTAACAGTAGCACAACACTAATAAGTCAGCTAATCACCGTCAGACCATCGAATTTTGGTATGTTTCGCATAATTCCAAGTACATTGTTCAAAATTTCTTCGTTAGGTTATGAAAGCAATCAAAATTATTGATCACAAGCAATTTCCTATGATGCCTGAATGGCAGCGTACCATAATATTTGATTTAAGCAAATACTAGTCGCAAAACCAATCACATGCTTGGAGCTGCATGCGTGCCGCGCAGGGCACGCCATTGAATTGACATCGCAAAAGAAATCAATGAATTAGGCGAAGCAATTCTACACAGAATATCGCCTTCAAATCACACAGGGCGACAAGGGGTGAGAGCTAATGAAAAATTTAAAATCCCGGATATACGATGAGGTGAAGTTGAAGGCAGCCAGAGCAGTAAAATTGCTCTCACGATTCTAGAATAATAGTGTTCTATGTATATTACCGGTAAGGTTGTTTCTCATTTTATGACAGGAGGATATGCAGAGGACAAAGTACAGACTGGAATGTCATACCTTGTTTGCAAAACACAATGGAGTCACCGAAGTGAATTTATTAATATCTAGAAAATTTTTGAAATAGATTCACATTCCATCAGACAATCAATCCAGACATATCAAACACAAATCCAATCATTTTCCTACATAAAACCACCTTGAAATATATGTGTACAGCAAAACGTCTCGTCGCTGGGTTAAAATCCATCCCGTGGTTAGTAGGCCCTACCGTAATCTACTCAGGTAAGCTCGGGCAAAACAGAAGCAGCCACCTTTACTAAATCACCAAAAAACCGCTAAGTAGTATTTTCGAACGTTTGGACCTATTCTCAATTCTCACATCAGTCCTATAAATCAAATTTTAGTTCAAGTTGGCCATTTGAGCAACCCGCTTCCTGAAGTTTTCTTTCAGTTCTACAGGTCATGGAATTGTTCCAACCAGAAGCACTCTAGTCACATGTAGGGATGGGATGAGCATTGGTATCGGCTAAGTTTTTGGGTATCGGAATCGTCCCATCTCTAATCGCATGCGAGCACCCTACTTGATGGTTTGATCTAAGTAGCCAGGATTTAAGTCGGAGAAAAATAGCAATAATTATATAAATCGACCTTACCTTTTTCTCAGTGCCATTACTTTTATTTTCTTTGCTACTGTCAGCTGGGACGTTGTCAAGAGGCAGGTCTTGGATTACATCCAACTGTTCGCTGAGCTGCTTTTTCAGTGGCGTTTTTGGAATGACTACAGCAGCTTGTTGCAAGTTCACAGAGTCAATATTTGTATCCTTCTCTTTTCTATGTTTCGCATTGCCTTCATGCCCCGGTCCACTTTTGGGTGGCTGAGATGGATGATGGCCATGATGTGTATTGTGTAAAGAATTGATATGATTCAACTCCAAATTTGGGGCTTCGTGCACGCTGGTGTTTAAAGTATCCTCGGAGGCAGCGCTCTCTGGGTCATGATCAGCTTCAGTTCGTGAAAGCGACACGTCAGAATATGACGCGTGAGATTCATCGAGATCATCGGCACTCTCTTCTCCATCGTGCACTATAGAAGCGGGTCGTCCATGATCACTGTCCTTAACACTGGTTATTTGAAAACCACTCCTCTTTTTCGTCGGGTTGGCAGACACTGGTTGGTGTGCGTTATGTGTGCTTCGACTGTGATGTATAAGAAGCAAAATTTAGTAAAACAAATTTTTCTCAATATTATTCACAGGGTACTTACTTGAGGATATTGAGATCAATATCTTCGGAGATGGCCTCTAAATTAATATTGCTCATACCCTAAAACTAGAGTTAAACAACACTAATACGAGAACTCTGGAAACTCTGAAAAAGTCACAAATACCAAAATGAAAACAAAAAATAGTGGAGCCGATGGTTGACGGTCCAAAAAGGTAATAGCTAAAGTGACCATAGAGTTAACGTCGATACTGGTTTATTGGAATATATAATTAATAAGTGCGCGCATGATATGAATTTGCACCAGAGTGTGTGTGTATAATTATCATGTGAGTCTGTTTAAATGCAGCAAAAATCAAAATATGGACAAAAAACAACAGTGTCCTTTCCTTTCCTATTCTATCTATTACCGGTACCATCTAAGCACCACCATGGGTAAAACAGAGGGTAGGCTGGAGAGCATTGACCATATGGGGTTGACTTCTGGTGCGCAAAAATCGATATAGCAAACCATTTCAGTTTACACAGTGCTCACAGCATCAATAGCCAACATGATAGCAGTGTAAATGACATGGCAACGTTCCGTATTTACGGGCCGTTCCACATCTTTTGTATGACAATTCGAGGACCGGGTGAGGCGTTCCGTGCGGCTTTGCATACTGGAGCCTGAGCATGTCGATTTCAGGAGAAACTATACTATTACAGCTTCATTGCATTGTGCGAATCTGCTTCGCTAGCATCCAACCAGATCGTTACGATCAAAAGCTTATATCATGTTGACATGTTCTACTCAGGCTTATCACAAAATACAAAGACCACTTATAACTGCAGAAAGTTTACTTAGCAATCAAGTTAAGATAACAATCGTAGCCATGCCGTGACACGATATACTAATTAAAACTGCCTCCTTCTGAAGCCGCGTCAGCAGGAATCACGGATTCGCTGCCGTTTAAAATAGGACACATGAACAATCTGGGTTTGAATAGTCCATGTACAATGGATGGTAATTGTACGACTCTGGATTAGGTTCGTGCTCGTTACTGGGATATACACCGACAATCACGCCCATTAACCTAGACACCATAGCCACCAGTTGTGACATTCGTAGATGAAGGAGTGGAGCTCTGACAGCTTGTGAATTATATTCCAATAAACTGCACTTATCCTATATCTATTACCGGTACCCTACTATTTGGATCTTTCTCCATCGGCTGCACTATTTTACAAATCGTACATGGCATTTTCAAACAAGATATAAGAGAGAGTTGTAACTTTGACATTTTATACGAGATTATGAAAGACAAAGCGAAATCTATCGGCACCAGTACAGTAACTGCTAGCAGAAAATTCTCAAATTCACTACTTTTGATGAAAATGAAACTACGACGTAAGCAATTAGTGCAAAGCAGAAAACAGTCCCACAAAGAAACTTCTAAATGAGTGGTGCCGCTATGCTGTTCCTGTAATATACAGCAGTTAAACTAGATGCTGTATAAAGTCTCAGCAGCATTATGGCAGAAAACACTCATCTTACCTATACTAACAGATTATCGAATGGTGCTGCTGCATCAAGTTCTGTCCAATACAATTAGCTGTCTCCATAGTGAATAGGCCTATATATACCTGGTAGACTATAGACACTGGGCTTTCCTAGAACCGCCACAATTTTATTGCATTGCTTTTGCTGCACAATAGAGGAGCGTGAAAGCGGTGGACGAAAGCTGGGAAATGAAGCCGCGAAGCTTTCGAGAACGTCGGCTATACCAGCGTAAGTCAAAGTGCTAAATCATAAATGCTAAGCTGATTTTCTACATTGCATTAAACTGCTTGACACAACGGTGCCATCAAATGCGAAACTGATGCAGTAATGTCGGCGATAAATACCGTCACCGAACGATCGCAGCAGTCAGCTACGCTCTACCGGGCACCAACGAAACAGCGATTCCTACAGATCTCTACCAATGACCATCGCATCACAACACGCAACGCACGCAAGTCTGGGGAGGCTTGTCCATAAGCAGGGGCACCGCCTATAAAACGATTTCGCATTAGAACTCACGCCTGACGATGGCTAGAAGAGAGCCATAATACTTCCACACATATATTCGATAAGATCTCTCAGGCAGGCGCTAAAAAGCTGAGGTGGCTTGACACTTACGGCAGTACACAGCCCACCCACTATTCATTGACCTCACAACCACGTAAGCGCAAGATGGTGCTGGTGAGTATCCTGCATCGGTTCCGTCGTAACCCTTATCATAGTAGTCCGGACACAAACCGAATATTTCGGACACCCTTAATCATCAGTAGAGGGCCATGTCGATGCATCAGTTGTAAGTAGTTACTAGTCAGTCAGTAGCCTAACTACACCAAGCCATCTCTACTAAGCAGTCGAGACTAATGCATTTCATTGGCACTGGCGCTATCGAAATAGGTCTAAAAACAGATAAATCCATACCGACCATTACCCAGGAGGCGTAAGGATATCCGTTGCGAATCTTCCAAACGCCGACACGATTCGAAAACGACCGATTGGCGAAACCCGACTGATGTTCGTGATTTTGCAATAAATGCATCGGCCATCAGCTAATAAAAGAGGTCGATATCATTCCCGACTCCCGTTAGTCTTTTCCCAAAAGACACCCTAACAACCCCCTTCCTTATCAGCATAGGAAGTAATGCTATGAGCCTAGCTGCTAGACTGTAGCTATTAAGTGCGCTAGAAAGCAAGCTTTCGTAGACTTATATGGCTAGACAGTAGTAGGCTTTCGTATATTGCGAAATTTCCCGTTCATATTCTCTTCTGATCAGTGAATAAATAACAAACAATATTGAAGAGTAGGCTACCCTATGGTGGAGCCGATGGCGGACGATCAATAAATATCGTAAAGAAGATCACCACAGATTTATCGTCCAGCCTTGGTTTATTGAGAATTAAAACATTCACAAGCTTTCGGAGCTCCGCTCCTTTATCATCATTAGACTCGCCGCCTAGGCTAAATAAGCCTATCGTCATGCGTCGTCGACCATTTTGTAGGCCTACCCTCGATAGCATCCACAACACCACAAGTGAACGCACACGCAATCCTACACAGAGAAGAGACAGCATCATATTCTAAATTTGCGGTAGGCTGTACGACCAATACACATCAATTTCGCAGTGGTACATGAGTATACATAGATTTATTAATATCCCATTTCGATTTAAATAGGAACAACAGCGACGACAGTAGCATTGCCCTCAAAAAATACCTGAAGACCAGTAAATATTGCATAAAATGTAGTCCGAACATACCGTATTGCCGTGAGCCCGATTTGAAATAACGATAAATCGATTGCACAAGACCTCATCATCATGAAAGTATGCTCTTTGCCAAAGGGGGGCTTACTAATAGGCTGAATGGGTAACGGGTAATGCAAAAACTAGTTAATGAGACTTTTTGAAAACGATACACCATACCATGCTAGTGGCAGCTAGTTAGTTTGATCACATGTGAGTTGATGCATTGGGTGAATTCATGGAAACAATGACGAATGACATGATTCAAAATTCAATTGAGTCTTTTAATATTGATCAGAAATATATGAGAAAAAAAGTAGGCTACTGTACGCAGACAAGTTAAGTTAGGCTCATATTCAAGAACTCTACTAAAAAAACGGTTTGGTCAGTGAGCTGTTTGTGCGTTAGGAGCACGGGAAATGGTACTGCCGTCACAGGTAGACGCATCCATTGAATTTTCAATCGCTATCAAAGCAGTCTTTAAAAGCCTATAGACTATTAGTGGTACGAAGTTTACAAATTTATATATAGGTCTAGTGTACTGATTGACACTTTTCATTTCAACTCAATAGCAGCAGTCTAATTAATATTTTTGAATGCGGGCTAGTTGATCTAAAAGCCGATTGGCTAGAAACTAATGTTAAAAACATGAATATAGTTATGACAACAACTAATAGAATATAAAAAGTACGATTGAAGATCCGAGGAGTAAAGATGCTCTAGCAAACATGATGTGCAAAGTTTCAATTCAAGTCTTTGTACAGTGGGTTAGGGACTTAGTAGCACATTGAAAACACAGACTGAGAGTCTGAGATAATAATTTATCCATATGTACAAAGACAACTTAGCCAAAGAAAAAGATATTTTTCACTGAGTAGGTAGCCAACATACTAAGGTCTCACGGGAAATCATCACCAAACCGCTCAGTTGGTCGAGTGGCTTGACTGTCCGCCTTCTGATCGGGAGGTTCCTGGTTCAATTCCCGACCAAGTCGCCTAGGACTTTAAAATGGGTATCCGTTCCTTCTCTGCTTAGCAGACTGTATATGGGGCTTGCAGCAGGTATGTGGTTGTGATAGTGATACGGGGTATAAGCCGGAAGAATCAGCACATGCACTGAGCATTGACCTGGCGTATACAACCTTAGTAGATGAAACGCCATAAATCCAAACCACAACAAATCATCACGCACATTGTCAGGCCAGAGGTGACACCGAGAGTGTTTGAAAACACCATTGAGATCGATTGTGATTCCCAGGCACTCGAAATTCGGTTGATCATTTATTATCCCCCGTTGTAAGCCTTTTAACGCTTAAAATTTCAGAAGTGTCCTAGTGAGAACATAGCAGTCATTTCAGTCATACTATTCCTGACAAAACGTATGATTGATCTACTCAGGAAAACGTTGACAGGATACAGCACTAGCATGACTTTTGATAGTGCTACACTTATCAGAGTGAAAAATAACTTGCCACACAAAAGTGCATATCATATTACCATGGAACAGAATATATATTCATTAAAAGCACAACCAATGTACAACCTTCGCACATACACTCGGTAAATGCAGTCTAACATTATTGTGCTTGAATAACAATTCATTAGAAGCGCCCTGTACGTAACTTTGCAACGGAAGCGATAGATTTGATGTAAAGAGAAATATCACACAATACACAACAGCGATATTCCTTCCTTAGCATAAAAGCAATGCTAAATAGGCTAGCCCAGTTGTTCTCAACCGTTTTACAATGGCGGACAGGCAAATTCCAATTATATTTTAACTAACCGGCATTCAAAGACATCATACCTCAAATGGGTAAATTCAATGCTATCATTTTTACATAGCCCTTCGTAACGTTTGTGTACGTCAATAAATACCACAGCACATAGTAAATCGATCATGAACAGCATGTTACTTTGGTTGCACGAGTAGGCCTACATTACTAAGTCAGATCGAATGGTCAGACTGGTACACTGACCCGTTCTCTTCATTCTACTGGGTTGTGACTGTGAACCAGTAAAACACAGACTGATGATGGTTCCCGGACCGGTGGCTGAGAACCGCCGGGGTAGCCTGATTGTTAATAATTAAAATCGGGCAACAGCATTAGAAGGCATCCCTGATATTTTTGAAAGGTCTGACGGCAAGATCAACAGGTAGATTGAAAGAACATGAATCTAACCGGGATAAAACCGTCAAAGCACCTTCAAATCCAGTCCTGGCTACGTAACTGTAATCCGTATAATGATTTGATATCATCCACGAAGTCTTCATTATCAACCTAATCCACATGACTAATCTTCCCGAATTGAGTCCCAAACAGATCAGTGCCTTTAACATTAATTCGTTACTCCTTTTTAACGGGTTGTGATCATTCAAGACAAGATGAATTGCTTCCAGTAGCGAATTTTTGACGCTGACCTTATGTGAGCTTCCAGCAGATACTAGCGGCTCTAAATCAAAAGATCTTGTTAGCATTCTAGACGGAGCTTTAGCGAGATCTGCACCTTTCTTTGCTTCATAATATTCAATAAAAAGTTCCCAAGGATGAAGTGGAGTTGTGCTGAGTGACGTGTTTAATTTCCTTGGAAGGATACACGATATCGGTGTCACGATACTCATGTTTGATGAGACGGTGGCATCAACAACTAAACCATGTGCAAGTAAATTGATAATAGCTGGACATAATTCTTTTCGAACTGTTTGTGTCAATTCACAATCCACTGGTAAAGAACCAGATTTGTCATTGAAACTTGAAAAATATAATTCTTGATTCGACTCTTCTCGTTCAGAGTCAGTATCGTAAGAGATGATACAAGCTCGTACTGCTTTGACAGCCTTTTTTAAATCATTCATCAATTGTTCTGTGTTGGACTGCGTTTGGTCTTCCATAGTTTCATTTTGCAAATTGCGAGTGCCACAACCAAGTTGAGAGATTGCAAACATTTGCAAAATGGCAAGAGCTCGTCGAAAAAGAGCGAGGTTTTGTTTTTTCTTCTCGTTAGTATACGTGTCTGAAGGTCGAGGGACTGATCCCGATGATTTCGCAGCATTTCCTTCCGCTTCTACTTCGACTTGCAGAAACTCGACAAAACGTTCTAAATCCTGAATTTGCGTTTGTAAATGATCGACAAGCTTTTCTTTAATTCTTGCTGGGTTTACAATTTTCGAGACCGCATCATCAACTTGTCCTTTCAAGTCATCAATAGGCATTTCTTCTAAATCCTTGGTGTCAACACTTAGACCTAGTTTACTAATCAATTGCTCAAGTACAACTTGCTGCTTTCTCAACATAACAGATTGTGGAACTTCGCCAGATCCATGCTCGAAAGCATAGCTTTGCAGGTCATCGAGTTGTTTCTTTAATTCATCGATAATTTCTTGGTGTCGTTCTACATCAGGTTCCTCTTCTGTTTGAAGTTGAGATTTCAGAGCATTTCCGCTGTCAACACATCCTTGATTAGCCAATGCATCAAGCTCCACTAATAATTTAATTTTGTCGTCAGGCTCAGCTTCCACAATCTGATGGAGACGAAATTGAATTTGCGCAAATCTTGACGTTAACGAGAAGAGAGATTGTTGCAATTCATCTTTCTCTTTTTCTAAACTTTCCAAACGACCGTCAGGTTGAGTCAGACGATATGGTTCAGAGAAAACCACGGAGTCTGGTGTTGAAGATGCTCCAAGAGGTGCCCATCGTTCATGTTGTGGAGGTTTCAACTCATCCTGAGATGATGATGATGCCTCTTCATCCATCATAGTTATATGCCGTAAGGAATTAGACCTGGAATTACTCTAACTGTTCAATTTATTCCACAACTTAATTCACAAGCTTTCAATGCTTCGTTTTCTCATCCATGTAAGGATGAGACATATCAACAAATCTAATGAACCTAAAGACAGCACCTGGAAAAAGTTGCAAAGATTTCAGGTGTGAGCCAATGACCTACAGTGGTTCTCAAATTGAGGTCCAAAATTTTCACAAGGCTGCAAAGCAAACAAGTCTACACGAAGAATTTCCTAAAAAACTGTATTATTGGCTCTGTCCTACTTTCCTTCAAGTCAAAGGCTTGAAACCGTTTGGATGCGATTCACGATTGATTGATAGTTGTGTTGTCCAAAAATGGGTCCAAACTCATAGTACAGATGCAAATGCACCTCGATACAACAAATAGGCTAACCAACATAATGTTGCTCTATGATTGTTTTTCAATGAGACCATGAGCCATTTCAAAAATTGGTATTGGACAGTTTTGAAATATTTCCCCAAAAGAAAAATTATGAAGTCGATACAAAAATATATTCTCTATTCAGACAAACATTATAACTTAGCTAAGCATACTATAGCCTAGGCCTATTCAAGTTGATTGAAAAGCCAAAAGACCTGCTTCCACTAGTTTATTCACATCTTTCCTGAAATTTCGATCATCAGAATTTAACATTTTCTGTGCTTCATCAGGATTAGTCCGCAACTCATGTAACAATTTCTGTATGCCAGGTTTTGAAAGAATCTCTTTAATTGCACCATCAGATAAAATTTTCTGCATGGCTTTTTCATCTTCTGGATCAGGTCGACTGCTCGACTCACTCCCACTTGGTTGCTTTACACTTAAATTTGTGAAATGATGTCCAAGGATTCCATAGAAATCCTTAAAAAACGTTTGTACTTCTTCGTCATCTTTGTAATACTCCGTAGCAGCTTTCGGGTCTTTTTGCATCCATGTTACGGCTTTTGAGATTTTGGGGTCCATTAGTTGTTTGCTAAGCTTTTCGTTAGAATTTATCTGAGAGAGAAGGTCATCTGTTAACCAACTCTTGTCTGAAGGAACGTTCTGCTTCATTGCTTCTTGAACTTCATCCAACACAAGAGAATTTTGTTTGTTATTATTCTTAGGGGATATAATCTCTTCATTCTCTTGTACCGGTACTTTTGATGATGAATGACTTTTCTTGACCTTGTCTGACATCTTAGGTTTAGTGTTACCAAATAAAAAACCCTTTTTCATCCCACCAAATTGACTTTTTGGTTTAGTAATTTGAGCAGTGTTTGCTTCTGCGGCGTCCTGAGACATCGGATTAGGCCTATTCTTATGAGATTGAGAAGTTTGTTGGGTATTTGACTTGGAATCACCAATAGTTGTCGAAACGACTGGTTGTGGATGTTTTCCTTGCTGATTCAGTTTAATCCCTGCGACCATCTCTGACATATCATCCAGATCAGGAACATCATCTAAGTCATCCATTTCTGATGATGCAGCAGAACAATCTACCGTACCTACAACACCACGACAAAACACAAATAAGGTGTAATCCTGTGACAAATTCGAATCCAATAAGTTCCCTTTGTATTCCAAGGCTATAGATCAATAGGCCCTACCACGGCATCTGCTAGGCCAATAGGTCATAGTCGCCTATCTAATCACGAACGCACAGAACCTGACAACCGGAGCCCCGCCGCTTTGGTCATTTAATTCCCATCAACTTTTGGGCCACAGCTGACAAAATAATGCCAAATCGCTCCGCTGCAGCCCGCTATATCATTCTATGCGACTTGAACTGTTATGGCTACAGTAAATCAACAAACCTTGACCATCTGCCATCTATCTCAGTCTCTAACTTCCTGTGTATTGTTTTTCTATCGTGATCAGTTGCGGAGACTTTGGTCAGTTGGCAGCGCACCATAGAGAGAGAGCAGTGTGGTGGCGACACCTTGTGCTAGCATCGGCGCTAATGTTGACGCCAACGAATAGCGTGTTGTGCTTCTGATCAACGAAAAATATGAAAGGCGGTCCACCCGGGAAAATTGCGCCCAGCGTTCAAAATGGGCTACTTTTGTGGGAGAGGAATATAAGTAGGCTACAAGGTTCAAAAGATTATAATACTGTATATTTCCAAATGCATCAATTTTCAAATCAATATTGTATTCTGACATTCAAATACAACAAAGTCATGTTGGGAATTGGCTGGAATCCTGGCAAAACTAAACGAGACGTGTATTAATATGGAGCTCTTTTGCATAGTGAGCAAAATGTGGATGCACATGACATTCGAATGAGCAGGAATTCGCTGCAAGATAAATACGATGATTGCAAAAATGACACACCAAAGGGCTTGTGGCACGGCACAAACTTTGGATGATATCCTGGCACTTTCAAGTGCCCTGAGGTGACCATAAAGGTAACTTCACATATAGAATTTCATCAACCCAAGATAAAATGATTTCACAGCGTAAACAATCACGTCAAACCGAAACAAAAACAGGAACATTGCAATCGTATATTCTCACCATTTCAACCCATATTGTCATGGCCATAGACAAAGTGAGGCACGAGAGATGAGAGGGAACCTCTGTTTGCTAAATGGTAGGTATAATGGGACCATTACAATGGGGGAACATCACAAGGGGCACAGTGTGATCATCAGACCCTTCGCAACATGATGTAGTACCACCCTTTGTTTAGGTATGGGTACTACAGAATAATGTAAGGTTTGGATCAGGGTGTTATAGCGAGGTACCTCGAGTCTAGAAATCCCTGGGCTGGATGAGCGCATTGTGACCAAATATAGGTGACAATTGCTAATTATACTGTCATAGAGCAATTAGTCCAGAAAAAATTTTGAACAGATCCTTCAAATTCAAACAGTCGATTCATGTGCCAATGATGCATCATCTTCGCTTTTTAGCATGATCTGTCCATCAGGTTTATCTTCATTGTCTTTAGTCGATGCACAGTCATCTTTCTGCTCCGTAGCTGGACTAGCGGAGTCATTTTCAGACTTTGTTACTACTGACTCGTCCAATGAACTTGTAGAATTTTCAAAGACATCCGAGTCGAGTTTTGGTGAACCGAAAAGCGGTGATGATATAGAACCATCGGGAGTGGTCAAGTCGTTACTTGCAGCTCGATGAGAAAAGTCTCGGAACACGTCCGTGACGAGGGTATCTGCTGCCAAATAAATAAGTATCAAGACTGTGTTTGTGACCATTAAAATCACTGGGGTTGATAAATAAATATCCTACAACCTACGTGTCCATCCGTCCAACTACTTTATGCAATGAATCTGAGGTAGAGGCCTACTTTTGCAACATGCTATAATTTGCTATTTCAGGCCAAACGGTGATCTACGAAGTTAGAAATTCCATTTATGACACGGAAACTACAATCAGGCGGCTTTATACAGAAGGCAAAATTTTTCTTGTCAGTGACTTACTTTGAGCAGATCCTGGATCAGTGTCCAACATTTCATCATTCATTTGTTTCAGTCTTATCCTGCAAATGAATAAATATATAGATAAAACACTTCTGATGAGAATACACTGCTATTGGGTCGTTTTGATCGAACACTGAGAGAAGCACTCAATTTTTTGAAATCCCATTTCCGCAGTCGATGGGTACTATGAAAAACTTGTGCTCCTGCTTCTAAAATTACAAGTGATTGCCACCAATCTAGAAAATTTTCAGCATCAACTTGACCATTAAATTCTTTAGGGGAAATATATTTTGATGAATTACGATCACAATAACTTACAGCGTCACAATATCAGCATTGGCTGATTCGATTGCAATTTGAAGAGGTGTGATTCCGTCTTTGTCAGGGATTTTATGATCTGCTCTTCGCTTCAAGAACTGGCAAGCAACACCTGAAATGAGTGGAGTCAATGTTAAACAATGAAAAGTTGGAGAAAAGTTAGCCCTAGTTGAAATTAGAACAAAGGTGAAATTCATATACAAAATTTTTAAGCCAAGTCGAATGACTTACTCCTAAATGAAATCATCTGGAAAATATGACTCAAGTCGTTGTATCGCTGTATGCCATGATGCGTGCATCCAAAATTCACGACAACCTATAAGTACCAGTACCTCAAAACTCTGAAAACATTGTATGTCCCAGTACCTGTATTATTCCTAGTTGTTGCATAATGCAATGCCGTTTTCCCGTTCTCATCAGCCTCATTGATTTTTGCTCCATTAATCAGTAGATATTCGCATGCACGAATTGATCCGCCGGTAGCGGCTTGCATTAAAGGACTTTTCAGTTCATCTTTTGGATTGTGCCAATTCAAGTTGGCTCCATTCGCTTTGGCCAGTAACATAACAGGCAAGCTTCCTAACTTTGCAGCCCTACAATGTAATAGTAAATTTGATCAAGATCAAGAAATGGTGATTGTGAGTAGGTTTAGCACAAGGCTTACTTATACAGAAGAAGATTTGCGTCTAAGTTTGTGATATCCTCAACGTCTGAATTTTCAATTTCGGTTTCGCCTTCGGGGTCTGTTTCGACAAAATATGATAACACCATTCTTAAAAGAACTCTAGCATTCAAGAACTGCATCTGGATTAAGTTTATCGTAAAGAAAATTCACCACAGATTCAACGTTCAGCCTTGCTTTATTGAGAACTATAACATTCACAAGGTTTCGAAGCTCTGCTCCTTTGTCAGATGAAGTTGGACTTGAATGTAATAATCATCGGTAAACCAAGGATCTGAGGGGCTTCTTCACGATATCCACCGTCCACCATTGGCTCCACTATATTCTTTTTCATTATGGATGATGTTTGTAATACCGGTATGTCATTTGTATCAGGTACCAACATTTAGACACAATTGTACAATGCAATACGGAATAAAATAACGAAAGCTTTGAGAAGAGAGAAATTGGTCTGGATAATCGAAAAAACCAAAACAGAACCAATGCTCAATTTCATCCCCAATATAAACAGTGTATACCCCAAGCCGCGTGCATCACAACTTCAAGCATCGCCAGAAGTCCCCCTTGATTACTGCATGCTATAGTGCTGATCAGGTGATGCCCTTGTGCTGGCACAAAATTCGAAAACACAATAACATGCTAAACTACATATCCACTTTCCTACCATCACTCATCACAGGACGTGTAGACAAACACCAACCTCAAACAACATTCAATTTCAAAGTTATTATTAAAACCAATGTCTAATATCATCTATTTTAGCTAAGAAACCCCAGCATCTAGGCATTGACAGACCCAAAATAACAAATTCAGTTGAGATCTTAGTAGATGAGTTCAATCCACTGCGTACCGGCACAAATCAGAAAGATATGAAGTAACACCCAAGCATTTGTTGTACAAAGTAAGGATACACAGACACAGGTTAACATAACCGAAAATGTTACGCCAATACTGATATAATCCATTATATAAAAGGTTAGTAGCATAGTCATACTGTGCATTGTACAGATGCATCACTATATCTTCAGGTTAAAAATTTTGCCATCCTGTAGTAGGCTAGCTAGTGCAATTTGAATGTGAATACTGGTACCTAAAGTCTATACATTAAACCAGAAGACACAGTCTCTGCAAATCACAGAAAATAAAACATACCAGGAACTTTGCTTTTACCGAAAATGAAAACGTCGCCATCTCTTGTTTTCTTCTTCTCACCTTGCTCAGCTAAAGGATTTCGGAGTTATAATCCAACAATTAGTTCAAATGATTATTATTAATACCGGCAGTATTATCCAAAGTATCTTGATTTCCAGTGTCATCTTCATCTTTGACGAAAGATGCAACATTCTGCAAAACAAAAGATATTAGATTATTTTATGAAGCAATTAGGGCATGGCATGGCATATAGCAATCAGGGATCGTTAATGATGGATATAACTACACCTGTATTAGTCAAATAGGTCCGTCCTGTGGCCCTGTATGATAATGCAAAATGAAGTCGGAAACAGGACAAATATGCCAGGTGTGCGATGAGAATGGGAACATCCATGGAAGGTTTAGTACATTGAAAAAAATCAGTGCATTTGTACATCTAAAAACCTCATTTGGAAGGCCACTAACGCGAGTTAATAATTAAGCCCTTAAATTCCTTTATGGCTAAACAAAATAAATGTATGAATCTGCTTCAAATTGTACATTGGCCTGTTTCAAAGCAGACCGTCATCATTAGATCATGTATGGCATTCTGTGAACTGCACAGCACTACAGGATTATTCAACAGTTTTTTTTTAACATACTATTTTCTTGTCCCGTTTCCTCCTTGGCTTGCTCTTTCGAATTTTCCACCTTCTAATCTTCTTGTCTGGAGTAACGGTTGAGTGTGTGTGCTCGTCAGGTAATAATGCACGGAATTCTTTCCTTACATATTTAGCTTGTATGAAGTCAGACCGATCTTTGCTGATAAAATACCCAAAGTCAACTTTGCAAGCTCTCCATCATCAACAGTATTCGGCAGATAACAAATGAATTGCCCACATTAACTCTCATGCACTAATAGCCCACAATGATGATGATAGTATCACAATTTGGGATGTAATCCGACCCAATCTCAGATGCAGGGCAGAATCTTTCAAACATGAGAGCTCTGTGAAAGCCAAACTGTAGTTCCTAAATCTGTGATTGCTACGGAAATCTATTAAAGTACGGACGGTTATTTAACACTTACTTAGTACAGCCTGGTCTGATTTGTTTCGACCCAATCCTTGCTTCATAGATTTCATTAACTCTGTCATTGCCTAGCGATTGCATTATCTAAAGAGAACAGCCACTATAAATATACCAGTAGTCTACATCAACAATGTAAATTCCAGTTTGCACTGGGTAGATCAACGTAACATCAGTCATCACAGCTGAGGCTACTCATGAGTATCAAGCTATGAGATGGTACACTCCTCAACTATATTCTTCGATATTAAATCAAGTAAGGCTCCATCAAAGAGGAATCAGCCTACAGCGATACTTCGAAGCAAACAAGAGAATCTTGCTCTTACAGACAAGTTTTGGTAGACCTACTTTTAATAAGACACAAGAAGCCTTACCGCTATCACTTCTGGCTCCCACGAATCCAACGTGAGAGACCTAACTTTCGAAATGTGAACACCCAAACTCCGGTGAACTCCACTGCATTCAATGCACAGCACGACTCCCAGATTAACACTGGCCCATCGCGCCTCTGCATGAAAAGAGAATCTTAATATTTACAAAAGTGCAGAAAAACGAATGAGAAAATTGTGTACCGTACCTTGTTTCTTGCAGTCGGCACAACACGTGTTACCGGGCGCTTCCATTATTTTTTCAAGTACGCTTACTTTTGGAGTTTGTTTAACATCCTTGGGGGAATCGAGTAATGAATTCCGATCTGAATTCAGGCATAAACAATGCTAATTATGAATTGCTTCAAATAAAGTAGACTGAAGTCTTGTGCATCGTCGTATTGTTAAGTGACGGATTGATATGATGATAGAATTCAGACTATGTATAGTAATTAGACCTTGGGTTAGCCTTTTGTTTGACTTCATTGGTTCACAATTGTTGGCAGATTGACCTCAACCATACATTCCATAGCCCATGGCAATAGGCAATATGGGCATGCTTCAAAGAAACAATGATATGCACACACCCAGCCTAAACTATCCAGGACGAAGGCCAGAAAAGGCAGGATCTTCAGCATTTTAATTTGGTTGCAACTGTCGTCGGTTAAACACTTTGCTGTACTTTCTACCACAACAATCCTTATCGCTTTATTAAGGCGGCAGTCAGTGAATTTTATGTCGCAAATACTTAATAAATTGAAATTGAATAAACCTGATGCTTTGCTTGATGTTTGAGAGAATGATGAAGAATGAGATAAGACCGGCGAATTCTTCCTTACGTTATTAATCAGATTACTCGCAACCTTCGAATGAAACAGATCATTGCAAATGCAATCACACACGAAACAACCAGTACACTACAAGTACCTCATTATGTTTGGCAGGTTCACGATTCGCAGAAGCCTTGTAAGCATCTTGAATGCTCGACTGTAAAGAAACGGATAATGCTTACGGATGGCGATTTCCGGTACGAGCCATGCCACTAGATGACGAAAAGGGGCAGAGCTCTGAAAGCTTGTGAATTCAGTTTTACAATAAACGATGCGCTAAATTCATGGTGTCTACTTCTTACTATATGAAAAGAATAAGTGTGCATGGGCTATGTATGCCACACTATATCTACAAAACATTCAAACAACAGCTGCTCAACTACAGGAGAGTGATTTCAAGAATAAGCATTAGGCTATGGATTCTTCAGACTGCTGGATTTAGGTCACATTGATCTGACGAGCCTGACTGAATCAGGTTTCGGATCAAATGAATCTCATGTAAAATATATTCCTATACGGCTACTTCATCTTTAGCAGCAAGGTCGTAGTAGGACTGTCAGCATGAAGCTATTGCTCGGACACTTTAGCTTGAGCTTCTTTAGGTCAACACTCTGCATATCATGTAATGTGTAAATTACCACTAACCTGTATAGCTTGCACCCAGGCTTGTCTCACGTCTTCCGACTCTGCTTGGAGCAGGAAACTTTTGCTTGGAGAAATCACTTCGAAACAAAATCGTCTTTCGACATCATCCGCAATACGTATCGTGCAAAGACGTAAATCTTCTACAATGACAATAGGAGCTTCATGATGATGAGCCTGAAAAATGACAATGGCTTTTATATTATAGTCCTTGTTGCAGTAATGATGAACTCACTTACCTTAATCTTGCCTTGGTATAGGAGCTTGCTGCTATGTATGGAAAACCAGCGTCTATGAAAGCAACAACAAAAAATCATGCATTTAATAAGATCAGCGATCTCGCGTCAAGAGTGCATGGTGGACTTCAGATGTTCAATGTTCACTCAGAGGGAGAGAACAGAGATTTTGTGTCGAATTAGTGGCTAACACATCTCGCCTGCCTATTTTCATGTATTCAGTTTGATGACATTTACGTTGTGATTCAAACCATCGATCTTACAGGCGACTGGCTAACCCCACTGATTTTGCCAATGCTCAGTACCGTATGTTGAGTGTTCCGTGTCAAATTAATGTTAGAGTGGCAGACCCTACTGATTTTGCCAATTTGGCCATTATATTTGAGGACTCACAACTATTATTATCACAGCTAACCGGCATACCTGCTCCATGTCTTAAACGCATTGCTTGCTCTTTTAAAAAGGTATCCTTCAATAACGCGTTCGGACGAAGGTTCAAGTTGTTTGATATACATGCTGCTGTCGCCGGTCTGAACACAAGTATTACCGTTATTGCAAAATTCATGAAAATAATCTGTGCTTCTCACCATGGCTTGATATCTTTCCTTTTGCGTAATCATTTCATCCTTTTCCGATTCGATATTGCTAGACAGCTCGTCCAACTAGAAGACAAAACAAATTTCTTAAGTCTAATCAGAGATAGTTGCTAGAGTAGCATTTGAGTAGAGCTCTTGACACATTAATGTTATATTGACACATTTTGTGATTTTGACATCACTCTCGATCACTATAACTCATCATCAGTAGTGAGGAAGCTACCTAATTTTAATGAAGATATTTGACCAATAGGGTAGGCTGCTTCTTCATGCTGCAAATACCACTACACAGCAAACTGGTTAGACATCTGTCTTTGAAATGAGACTACCGGGCACAAGACCGAGTTCATTCTCTGGCGGGAACAAACTAAAGTCTTTATAGTTATTATCTCTAACTTTCCTATTCGATGGTATTTCAACGTCTGGGAGCAACTGCTGTAAGATAAATGGTTTCTTTGGTTATGGAGGGCACCGTTCAGATCATGGTGTACTTGGCAACGTGGGGATATTGTGTTCAAACATTTCTGTAACAAAAACAATGTTTCTTGGGAGTGCCTTCATAAATTTGATGGGACCGCCCAGTTTCATTTATATAGGAAATAAATACATAAATTGTACAGTATTACACTAACCTGATCTGCTGTCTTTTTAAGAAAGGGTTCCATATCTTGAAAAAGCTCAAATCCTTGATGAAAGTAAGTACGAAGTGAATGCATGAAAGAAGTCATCTGAACATGAAAATTTACATTTACACTTTACCAGAACGAAAATTATGAAAAATCTGCAGTAAAGCCAGAAATTTAAGTTATGAAGCAATGCTTATGAACAGATAGGCTGTAAGCCACATTCTCTTCTCATGCATAACATTCCTTTTTGAATTATCACCTATAAAATATTAGAAATCTAGAATAGTAACAATTTCACAGCACCTATCCTGATATCCTTGATAAGCAACTTACAATGATGCTGTAATATCATCTTAAACATAATAAACTTGAAGTGTCTTTGTTACAGCCGATATTGTACAAGATTCTATCCTTAGATGTTTTCAGACCATGATAACACAGCATGTTTTGTGATTGTGCCTACTCAAACACCAAGTAACAGGTACCAACAGACATAGCAAACCAGACTTCCCACTTTCCAGTACATTACTAGCAACATTGCACACATAAACGGGACTTGCATTAATTTATATCGTAAACAAGATTCACTGCAGATTTAACATCCAGCCTTGATCAATTGAGAAGTAGAACATGCACAGGTTTTCAGAGCTGCGCTCCTTCATCGATATATCTGTAGTGAATCTTCTTTATGCTATCTCTTGTTCGTCGACCATCGGCTCTATATTCTTTTATCAATTTGTGATTATAATTAGGACTAACATCCAACAGGCTAATCAAAATTGTCATTCACAACTCACAAGCATAATATATCCCCATTGATTCTCTGTTATACCACAGATAAAACATGTAGCCTACAGGTACTGTAGTCTGTAACCGAGCTATTCAAGTAGTTGTTCACTATATGTCAAACATTCCGACACAACTAATAAACGCTTGAGCCGGTCAACTTGTTATTATCTCAAAAGCTACTTTAGCAAACAATCAACAATAAAGAGAAAAATTCAGAAAAATATATTGATGGTCACATCTCACATCATGACAAGAGGAGCTCATGATGTTTATATGACTTCATTGGAAATCAATAAAGATGCTGTTGGTAAGGCACGATCGGTTCCTTGTATTTTGCACTAGCCTTGTGGTTCCAATACTTAGCCGATACAGCATCAGGTAAATAGAAAAAGAACAAAAAATGCCTGTAAGGAGGAGATGAGTCGATGGTGGCTACCAATCAGCGATTAAACGTAGACGTAAACAGTGGGCGAGTCCAAGCAGTTATGACTTTAAGAACAAAGGATTGCTTATAGCAATCACGATGGCATCAGCGGTGATATCTTGGTAGGTAGAAACCAACACGAACATCACCCGATACAGTTATACACAATCTTTTTGCAATTGCCGACAGGATGTCACCGTGGACAAGTCGGTCTTTTACCTTAACTTATTGTTAAACATCAAAGACCCACCAATCGATATTATGTTTATGCTGTTTTAAAGGAGTCTGAAAGATTATTACATTACATCGACAAAGCAGTCATAGACAACATCACATCACTCAATGCTACTAAATATGGCACAACTGAATACCCATGTAGATCAATAACCTTTTTCCTGACCATATCAAGTGTCACTTGCTTATCAAGTGAACTCTTATTACGTGCGAACATTTCAGACATTGCAGTTCCAGCACAATTTCAATTGCCCGATTGACTAATACACAACAAGCTAATTTACAAAATGACCAACCTGTGATATAGTGCAAATTCGTTTGTTTTTATGCAGCATATTCATCTGAATTAAATATATATAATAAAGTCAAACAATATTTTACATATTATCTTGACAAGAAGATCGTTAGCCTACCTGAAACACATAATCCATAGAGCTTTTACGAAATGCAAGTTTTTGTGTGCTAAGTGCAGTTTCCGTTTCTTCAACTTCGTTGGCCTTCAAGCGACTGACCGATACGTATTTGCTCAATGCGTTATCATAATCATTAGAAGATTTATCGAAAGCTTTCTTCAAATCATAATTTGCTCTGACATCACTGCAAAAGACGTGGAGATGGTCAACGGCAGGCATTCATTGATGACGCTTTCAACACATGAAACCAGTGTCACTGAGAGGTTCAAAGCCTGAAATGTTAGCCCCCAATCTGACTTTAAATGGAAGAGATCAGACTCCTAGAGCTGAAGAACAAGGTAGCTTATTAAATATTTTCGACTCATTCTTACACCGATGCCTTGACGGACGAAACGAACTTCGTGTGTTGTCTTCACTGTGTTTAAATTCTATATGATCAAGAAGCTTTTCAATGTCTAATGTTTCTGCTAGTGGAAATGACCGTTCAAACATACAATCAAGCACTAATCAGTGATTAAATCCAATTGTCATACATGCAAACCGCTGATCCACGATTTGGGTTTGCTAGACTCAGGTTTGCCGTGTGTATACTTAGAATTGAGAAGCAGAAACTTGTCTTCTGGTAACGCCAACCCCCTCCATATTTACATTGTGCAATGAAGAGATCCGCCTGGCAAGAGCACTTTGCAAAGAATGGTTAGCCAGCACCAGAGCTTCCATATATATGCCATTATAAATTAATGGCGGCATCATGCTATTGATATAATTATATGCCAACAGCAACACACAGTATCAAAAACACATTCAAACTCATATACAGCAAGAAAAGATTTGATATGGTAGTCATGATAGACGCAGGCCTAAGTAACACCATACTAAAATTACTGGTAGATTTCCCACTACGCATCACACGTAAGAGGGAGAAAGCCATGTCATTCAATGACCACAACAAGTAATTCAACAGATGCAACTGGAAACACATAGTGGCATAGTGGTGAGGATAATGTAGAATATCGTATGCCGGAAGTGTGATAGTATGAACGCGCAGTGCGTATGAGTCCATTGGAAATTTTGCAGTAGGCTATACTATAACACAATGAAAAATACGTAACTCCAACTTCACAAACTAACCACTCACCTTTTGAGGAAGTGAGTCATTTTCTGGTTGATCGATTGCTGTGCCTTATCGGAAATCTGCAATATTAGAAGTATGAATATATATATATATATAATGTTGAATTTCATAGTGACAAAAATTTGTTGACAGATGATCAAATATAGTGAAATTCATATAAATATAATAAGTAATAATCTGTGGTGACTTATTATATTTATTACTATTTGGATCGTCCGACATTGGCTCCGCTATTTTTCATATCATCGAAATTCATGAAGTAGCGCTGCCGCCATCACAATTTTTTCAAAAGTCAATGCCCTTCCATTATCTAACTCCAATTACACAATCCAGATTTACACTGCTCAATGACATGAAAAATTGACCCTGCACCATTTAAATGGCCAATTTAAGAAATCCAACTGAAAATTTAATGAATGATGAATGTGGGCCGACTTAAAATGTTGTGAGTGTAAGAAATTATCTATTTGCACATTTTCAAAGAATGCAAAAGTCGATTCAAAAACTAGTTTTTACTTGATTAGCCGAGAAAGGCGACAGTAAAATGGAAGTATGCAACGGTGCTAAGTACAATTGCGTCCACCCTCCCAGGCAGCCAGTGGTTTTTCATATCTTCTTCGTATCACGCATCAACATGAGATTTTCCTATTGAGAGATTTCTAACTATGGTAGCTATGAAACATGAGCGGCAGAGCCACTGCGGCTGATAAATGACTAGGCTATAATAGGCCTCGTGACATGTACATCTGCATAGAGATATCACGACGCGACACTTCATGCAGGTTTCATATTGTGCAACATTCAATACGGATGCGGCACAAATTGTGAAATTCAGCTAATATAGGCATACAATCCAAGGCTACCGCATCAAAATGATGATTAAAAGAATCACTATCGCAGCACCTGATATCACATAAAAATGCAATACTAGACTCTAGATGAAACTCACCTGGTGAAATGAGTTGAGCTCAGTAAGAACATGTAAATATTGATTGATGACATCCTAAAGAGCAAATGAAGACATAAAACCCACAAACAATTAAGGAACCTCGCTTTAAGCAGCCCATAAACCAAATTGTGCAGATACCGTACAGTATGCCTTACGCTACATGATAATATAAAATCAACAGCAGTAGGCCTACTGTAGAAATAGATTATATATATATATAATATTTATAACGTAGACTCCTGGGATTGCAACTACAAAAAAAAACCGACTGTTCCTGTTCAAATCACCACAGTTGCTTCAGGCCTAGTAAACTAAGTAAAGGTACTTGCATGCTCACAATTTCTAAGTTAGAATTATAAACCCACCTTCAAAAACGAGTCTTTATCATAATAATCCCTCATTTCTTGAAGGGCTTGCTTGAAAAGTCTGAAAAGACATGACATAAGTCTCAGTAAAAAGACAGACCTCCAACACTATGTCAATCATTATAAACATACTCATGAGCAGAGTTGTAGTGTTTTTCCGCTTCATTCATTAATGATGACTGCTTGGAAACCTCAAAACGAAACACCATAACTGAGAAACTACAAGGTAAGAGGTGGTTGGGTGGCTAATGGCTATGCTTGTAACACCGCCTTGGCGCCTTTGCTGTGGAAGCTAAAGGGACTTTGCTAATATCTGGGTTTAAATATAATCAGCGAAGGCACATTTCAAGAAGTTGTATTGTACTTTCAGATGGAACAATCTCTGTAAAATTCTGCATGACTTGGTAGGTTAAGCCAAATTATAATCCTGTGTTGAGTGGTTTCATTATTAATACATTAGCAGACAGCAAGGCTACTGGGTTACTATCAATCTACAGAGCATCATTGTTTCAGCAAACCCATATATAATTTTGTAATGATCACAGTACCGGAGTAGCTACGAAACCATACATATCCTCCAGCATGAAGTCACAGAGTCGCTGTACGGTGGTAAGCCCTATTGATGATTCTACATCTACCTAATAATTAAAAACTCCATGATTTCAAATCTCAATGCATTCCGGACCATTTGACATCAGTATATAAGCTAACAGTGGCAGAACGGCTAAGTTGATATAGTAAGGGTCAGCAAGGAATTTTTCTCATTGCATCCCTTGCAATGCAATGATCTCACAAAGTGTTGACAAATGATATGAAACCAAATTGTCAAGCGATTACGTAGCCATATCATCACATAAATTACTTTCAGACTATATAACAAACAACAATTCGCAAAAAATTCCTACTTTTTCGAGTAGATTCTGCAATGCTGCAGTATCTGCCTCTGCTTGATGGAGTGACTCTCTGTTGATGTAATACAAGAATTGGTTGTGGCACATTGCCAATATTGTTCATCATCAGATGTAATATATCTAACAGCACTGTTGATAACATGCCAGCAAAGAACTTTCATTTAATGCATTCACACAGATAGCCAAATTAGATCATTAGGTATGGCAAAATTTCAAAGTTTAGATTATGAGCAATATTAGCAGACTATTGCTGAAGATCAAAATATGCCGCTTTCCAAATTTGGGTATTTATCAATACTCCAGGATTATAAAGGATGTGCTTCTTATAGCATTCGTGTGTATCTCTTTAGTTTGAAAGTGTGTCTTTTCCCTAGTTTACATCTTTGGCCGAATCTAGAGAATGATGAAGAGCCAACCAATGGTGCAATATTTGTACCCCGGTTCAATATTTAAAAAAGGATGAATATTTACCTAAATGCTGGCGAGTCTTTGATGCATTCACCAAATTCCAGCAATGGCGGCATTATGATACAAAAAAGCAATATTAAACCGAAAGAAATTAAGCTGTAAAATGAAAAATAGTCAGCTCAATGTCAAAATAATGTTCAAAGCTTCTAAGCAAGCCTAGTCAATGAAAAATCATGTCCACTGTACTCGAAAAGGGCAATGCCGGACAACAAAAAGTTCAGTTGCACATAAGAAATGGTATAAAATCCAGACCAAGTGGAGTTACAGTCACAGTCATATCTTACATCCTGTGGAAGAAAAATTTGGCAATTATTATTGTTAGGCTATAGAAGAAGGTCTATAGATATTGGACTCTTGCTGTACTTATACTGAGGTTATTCAGTCAAGATGGACTACGGAGTGTAAATAAACCAATCTAAAATATGATAATATTCTGCAAATCTGTCATAAAACATAGCAAAAATAAGCAATTTTCAGAAATCTTTTAATAGCAAAACTACAATATAGTTTCTTGCTGATAAAATAGGGTTTCCTCGTGCGGGCTCTAAATTTTTTTTCGCAAATCTGAAGTTCCATGTGTTGCTTCAGCATGACGTCACAAGATTCGCTTGGCCTCCTCTCTCTCTTTCTACAGCACTGGTTTTGAGGTACCGGCAGCCTACCGTAAATAGACGAAACGTAACATCTATGCCGAAAATTTAGGAAGCCAACCATTTAATACCAAAAAACTGGTTATTTTCTTTTTTTGATATTTTTCTAAATAACTTGGAAAACGCACTTTGACCCCAAGCCCATGATGTTTTTGTAAAAACTCTTTTATGATCAGAGTCTTACAAGTTAGATAACGTGACGGAATTAATTTCAAGGATTTACACAACATCTTCTCATCATTACTAAGCAAATGGTAACCATACTCTACTAGCAACTTATCGAGCGGCTTTTCATTTTGTGCTGAATCTGGTGATTTTAAATTAACCTTTGACTTTGCTCTCCGTCGATTCTTTACGTCGAACGCAATCCCGTCTTCGAGTTTTTTTATTCCGTTATTGCGGTATAATTTTAAATGCTTGATTTTCATTCTTAAAATTTGTTCGCGCCGGAAATCTCGTGCAAATTTTATCGCCTGTTGCTCTCGCATAAACTGCAAGCACGATAACAGTCGCTTAGGATAGTCTTTCGAATTTCGATTGAAATATTTCTCAACTAAATGATATTCTTGCGCGATAACTTTTCTTCTGTGACGCTCTCGCAATTTATCAAGATAAATACACACTCTGGTCACTTTTAAATTAGTTTCCAACTCGCTGTCATCGATGTTAGGAATGAGCCCGGAGACGACAGATTCAGCATCATTGTCATGCTCCATCTCATAATCATCCCGGTACGGCATATAAGCAAGCTGTAACTCTTGATCTTTTGTAATATCTAAGTCTTTAGCTTGTGTTACAGCACCGATTTGATGGAGAGGCATTGCATGATCAGTAACTCGGTTGGGAATTTTCGATGGTACTGTTCCGTAACCTAAATCACTGCTTTCGATATAAGATTTATAATAATGCTCTTCCAATTCGCGGGAATTCTTCCCTTCGACGTAACCCGAGACGTCTTCCCAATTTCCTATCCCGAATTGCTCAATTCCTTCTAACAAAGACTTCTCTTCTGTAGCTGTCCAATTCTGTTCAAGTAGTGAGAAGGATCCGAGATCGATTATTTTGTAAGGGTGTCTCTTCGAATGTCTCTGAAATTCCACTCCTTTCGAAAAACAAGATGGACAAATAGATGTATCAAGACATTCTGCACATTTCATGAACACTTGACCGAGGTCCTTATAGCACCCATCGCATTGGAGTTTTTCTTCAACATTCATATTGTGGTTTTGTCACTGTCTCTAGGCTGACCTATTGACTCCACTATCCAGGTATCAGTGATTCAATCTTTAAGTAATTTCAACGAAGATCGATTGACCTAAATATTGTGGCCACAAACCACCAGCGGTATACGGTGCCAAACAGATAGAACACTAAATTATAAGGGAAGCCGTAACAAAAATTGCAAATATTCAAAATCGTAATCTGAGCTGACGATTTGTGTAAAAGATCGATGTCAAAAGAGCTTACCGTACCATATAGTATAGCACTTTATTCACAAAATTTACTTTAGGCCTAACGCGGTACGGCGGTAGGAAACTACTACCAGAAAGGTAAGGTGCCAGGGGTACCATGCACTGACTCCCCTAAGATGGTTTCTTCATCGAACCCGGTGCCAGAGATACTACGGTACCCCGGTAGCGGTAAACTCACAACTTTCAACTTCAGATATCCACTGGAATTGCCGTAATTCCTTGCCAAAGTGCCTATCAGATGACCATACAAATACCTACGCCAACCTTGGTGCTTTGTAGCCGTTCCAAAAGTATCGCTGAGCCTCTTTGTTCCTTCCTACCTACGATTCAACTATAGATATCTAATGTACATTCATACATGTACATTAGATATCTATATTTCAACTGGCTTCTCACTCGTCTTCCCACTCCCACCCAGCAGGAGGAAAAGAGTGGGAGCAGGACCACAAGAAGTCATCTCTCCAGAAAGTAGACCACAAGTGGTCGCTACACTACCAGGCCCAGGTACTGGTACTATAGAGAGTCTTCGGAGACTCTCTATACTGGCATTACATTCTATGCTGGTACAGTATTCCAATAGTTCAATCACCTCTGAACTATCGTATTCCCGTCTAGCTCGGTATCGGACTATCGGTATAGAGTACAGACCACAGATATGGATTTTTTAATGCCGATACAATAGATTAGGCAGTCAGCCAGTAGACCTCATCGGTCAGTGATGTCTCGTCTTTTTGAAGACATCTCTGATATCGGCATTTGGAAAGAAAGGTGTTTATTTTTGTCCATTTGATTTTTGCTGCATTTACACATTCACATGATATACTAGCACACTAGTGGGCTATTCGTGCATATGCAGGTCGGTCATGGAGACGCCG